>SNQJ01S0148050.1:0-20878 GCA_010110895.2 Picea sitchensis
AAAAAAAAAAAAACACACTTTAAAAGAAAATGATAAAAATAAAAATAAAAAACTCATAAAATTTACAAATATATAATAATAATAATAATAATCTATTTTTAAGGTCACGACTAAGCCACTCCAAATTGGTGTATGAGACCCCCTTGTTTGTGGGATAAGGGCCCAACGATTTGACTGGTAAAGTCTACGGAGGTATAAATACCCTACCCCCTTCTGGATTTGAACTTGTAACCTCTTAAGAGGAAACATATGTTCTTAACCATTAGGCCCACTCAAACTGTATATAAAAAACCTCGAATTTAAAAGATTTTTTTTTTATTACAAAACTTAAAGAAGAAACAAAATTCGAAACAAAATAAAATAAATAAATAAATGAAAACTTAAAAACAAAGTTTAAACAGACAATTAAAAAAAAAATTAAACTAAATAAAGCTCTAATTTAAATAATAATAAAATAAAATAAAAATTAAAAAAGCATTTAAATTATTTAAAATTTGAATTTAAAATATGGATGGTAAAGGGCGAGGACGATGCCCAACATCGCCCCTCCCCTTTGCGTTGGTTTTGAAAATTTGTATACGAGTCAAAACACATTAGAGCCCTTGAAAATATGAGTCATGATAAAGCGGCCCTTGAAAATATGAATCATCATAATAAGATTAAAAGTGGCCCTTGAAAATATGAGTCATCATAATAAGATTAAATGTGGTATGGGAGCATATCTCAAAAATAAGTCATTGGAGGATAATTAAAAGTGGCATATGAAAATATGGCAAGCATCCATAGTTATTGTTAATCGTAGCCCAAGTTCCAACCCCATAAAGTTGACACGACTAGCATTAATACTCGTGGGACTTATGATTATTGCATGTAATACACAATAAAGTTAATTTGTGTCCTAAGGATGTTCAATGAATTTTACAATTTCACATGTTTTAAGATTTTGCTTCTTTATAACGTTCAATTAATTTCATAATTCCACATGTTAGTTCAATTAATTTTATAATTCCACATGTTAAAACCTTGTATAATGAGTGAACGATGGAAACACATGATTGTAAAATTTTTATCTTTGAATTTGGTGAAGGATGAAAAGGATATGGACCAGATTGTTGTGCTCATCACAAGTAACAATGGCCCATTCAAGAAATTAGATTAGCGATGAAGATTGGATGTACCGAAGGTAACCAGCCTTAAAGAGGAGTTGCAAACTTGTTTAAAAGGATAGAGTTCACAAAACAGAACCAAAGGTAAACGTTTGTAATAAGTTGTTCTATTTTTTTTTAAAGGATCCTCAATAGAAGCATATTGTGTGTTTGCAAGTATTAGAAGCATATTGTGTGTTTGCAAGTATTATTGAATATATTTTCAAGGTAAAATGACCAAACCTCTTTTGCAAACACATTGTTGATTACATGCTATAGAAGCTCCATGAACTGCCCTGGTTGTGACAAAGGCGGCCTCCACACTCTTGATAAGCAATGCTACAATCTTATGCTTGTATGGTTCGGTAAGCACTTAATGTTATGTTGTTTGTATTTGATATATTAATGTAATCCATAGAAGAGCTCTTTAGTGTCTATTATCTCATGTATGTGCTTTTGCAATGGGTATGTAGGGTGTAGAAGAAGACACCCATTAGTTGGAGACATCAAGAGGGAATGATTTTGTAAAATGGTATGAAATATTTATAAAACATATAATATAAAATAAACATGTTATTTTAAACCCTACCTCCTTTTTATTGCTGAAATTCCTCTTTTAAAACTTGATTTTGCTTCAAATCTCCAACAAAGTCTATGTCTCACATTCTCGAATATGTGGGATTGTCGTCAATATAGATTTTCATATTTAATATAACATGGACAATTATTCATATTTATATATTTAATATGACCTCTTAAAGACCTCAAAAGGGTGGTGGGCCTTGGGAGTTTTCAAAGAAAAATCAATGTTTGGCCAAGACTAACTGCATGTCGGGACATATACATTGAGAAGGTGTTTAACCAATAGTAAAGGCTCTACTCAGGCTAATGATCGCCCCATGATATACTCAATATTATATATATAGTAGGTGTCCTTTAGTTGCAAACATCTTAGTTGACGTGGCTACTATATTTTACAATAAGAATATGGTCAAAGATGGGTGCAAATCATGGCAATGTAACTTTTCGACATACCTCAATTTGTTTATAAAAGCTCTAGGTATGAACTTTGCCGAGCATTTTGTTTACAATATTTCTAGTAGTCAATGCCCACAAAATGTCATAGTTTTGTTTTCACCAATGTCCTCTAAATGTCATAGTTTGAGTATATTTGTTCAACTTCTAGATTCATTGTGCTTTGATTAAACTAATTTCCAAATTATTGGCTCAAATAATGTATGAGCTAGAAGTTCGAAAGATGTACGGTTTGAAACTTTGAAGTTGGACTAGGACCTTATATTGTTGTGGCCCATTTGCGCTGAGTCTATTTCCTCAAAACCTTATCCATGTGTTCTTTGAGTGTCATTTTGATTTTCCATTCTAGTTGTTTGATAGACTCATACTTAGAGATATTTGACTTAATCTTATGATGCTCAATCCAAATGTTTACAAGAGTGTCTAACTGTCTATCGGTTGCTTCATGCATGAGCATGGCTTTTAGATTTAAATCCTCAACCATGTCCATATATTCACATGCTTGCATGTAAGCCACTATAGCATTATTAGTCCTATAATAATATTCAATAGCGAATAATTAATATAAATCCTTTGAATGGAGATTTGCACCTTTTCAAAGGTCAATGATGGATTGGGAGAGGATTGATAGTGAGCCATGTCTAGAACAAATAAGAGAGTAGGAGCTAAAACGATCTCGGTTGAAGCACCCAATAGTGGTCACGTGCAAAGATTCATATGCCTTCCATGTGCCCGTGGTGCCCCCATTCTCACTATGGTTGAGATTCTTTGTGCAATAAATGAATTAGTATCACCCTCATTCTCTCATGGAGAAGAAATGGTGTGTGGAACAGATGTGGTTGCCACTACCAAGAGATTTGAGCCGAGAAGGCATTTTGTATATCAGTGACAATCCCACTCTAATACGATAGTTAAGTATGGTTGGAGACTATAATATAATTATAAATATTAACTTAGGATGTCCCTTTATTATAGAAAATCAAACATGATAACACATACTTAGCTAACATAGATAAATACATTCAAAGATAATTCAAATTTGCAACCATACTATCTTTTTGGTCCTACAAAAAATCACTTCCTTCTAAACCATCAAGGGGTTTTCTGGCATTATTTGTTCCAATCAATACCCATGCAAAAAAATATAGCATTTGTCTCTTTAGTTAAATGCAACTCTCAATCTGGATCAGACCAAGAGCAGGGTTTTTCCTCTTTGCATCGGTCACTGTTTTTCTTTTAAGGTAACTTGCATTTGATGGAGATTTAATGGAAATAAACTACTATGTATGATTAGGTGTCAGAATAGTAAATAATTAGTGTTATTTGCATACTTTTACCTTTTCTTCCAGGCTATGATGGTTGATAGTCTGTCCTCTTCCCGCTCTTGCGTGGATGTAATCCTTTCAAGCCTCGATCAAAGTTTAGAGTTACAATGCTATGTGTAGCTCTATGAATTAGTGGCTCCTTCATGGCAGGCCTTCTTATGATATAAGGTGTCGAGAGAAGTAGACACAACATTTGTTTTAGTGAAGAAAAATGCACGCAATTGGCATTTTTTTCTAGAGAAGAAAAATGTGCACGGTCCCCAATTTCTTGTTGTTGCTCCATAATGTCATGTGGCACCTTAGGATTTAACAACAATATTTACCACGTGTCTTGGTTATATACTCTGCATGCAGACACCTGAGTAGATGGTTGTTGCTAGCAGTTCATTCCCAACACCCACCAATTCGAACGACATAGATACCACCACCATCTGACATAGAATATAGGCCTCCATGAATTCTCACCAACCTTTTTTGCATGAAAATTGCATAATGAAGACCCTCCACATGGGCCTCCATCCATTGTTGCACAATAGTGCATGACACATCTAGGGTTGGCGACTTAACCAAAATATCCAGCCTCTGCAATATTTTACTCTTGAGTAGAGGCGAAGAGCACTTGCAAGCAAGCATACCATTCTCCTCCGGGACATTAATAGAGGGAGTGACGACCCTATGCTCCATTGTCTTCGCTAGGATTTCCCCTCTCTCTCTCCACAATAGATTCTCATCTCTGATCACTCAATCGACACCCTACAAAACTAGCTCGATCACCTCTACTATTGGGCATCTGGAAACCATGATTCCAAAGAGAAGATGCCCATATTTCAATATCAAAATCATGTATAAAGGGGGACCTGCAAGAGCCCATGGCCTAGGAAAAATTCACAAAAACTTCATTTGGATCCCTTGATGAAAGTTATATTAGGAGTCTCCCACAAGTGAAGGATGACATATATGAAACAATGACACCAAGAACCTCTATTGTCCAGGGAGAGATCATGGTTTCCAAGGGATCTACTAAAGGATAATTAATTTCAATATAAAATATTTTCATGGGAAAGCATTTCCAATATGCAAACCTATCTCCTTCAATAATGAATCCTCCTGTTCCAGTCAAGGCATCGGGTCATAGCTAGGATCACATTATGGTTGAATAAAAATGATGCGAGAGATTGAGCTAGAGATTCATAGCTCTTTTGACTCTTATCCTTGGGTCAAAGAAGGTAATCCTATTGAGAAGCACATAAAATAATTTTTTACTGGAATTCAAGAGCCCATCTGCAATAACTATCATTCAACATAGAACTGGAATTTCCCCTTTTTAATTTATGCAAATCCACATCCCATTGTAAACCTGGGTGCCTTAAAAAGGTGGGTAGGAGCTTATACTTGCATTGGGACCACACTGTCTTGATTTTTACACATAGAGATTGGGATTATGCACAATGTTGTCTCTTAAAATCATGTAGTTAAAGTTGGAGTATTTTTTTCCATATGGAAAAGAATTTGGTTCTTAATGATGTTATCAAATATGTGAAGAAGTTACAGGAGAGACTCAATTTGCTTGAACAACAAACTCCAAAAGACATGATGTAGTCATTGTTTATGTTAATAAATCTCCTTTATCTTATATTTATTATATCATCAAATACTTATTGTTTAAAAACTAATGTTAGATAATCATAACATAAACTACGTTTGAATTTTCATGTCTCTTATTTATAGAGCCACTCTACCTAACACTCACATAAAAAAATTATTATTGATTAACAAGTGCCACTGTAGTGGCGATGTCCCTACTGAGAGGTATTTTGAAAACAAAAAGTATTTTGCAAATTGATTTTATGCAGTTGACTTTTAGTTGACAGACTATCTAATTTAATAAAAACCCAAAACCCTAATACTTTAGTTGACAGAGTCAAAGCTGTATCAGACTATCTAGTTTAATAAAAACCCAAAACCCTAATACAATGAAAGATCAAGATAAAAAATAACTCTTATAAATCAGGATCAAAGTTAACCATTATAATAAGCCATTTCACCCATTAATTCGATTGGTTCTTTTCATCGTGCTTTTGATTACGCTGTTGTAGAAGCATTCACATTTTAAAGCAAGTTTGGTAGTTAGAATTTAAAGGCAATTGGCCAAGCAAGTTACTATGCCCCACATATTACTAGAAAACAAGCGACACAACGTAAATTCAAAGTAAAAGGCTTAAGATGTCACATTCATTACTATTTTCAAGGATTTTAAAATTTACATAAATAATAGTGTTACCTATTTTATGCTCCAATAAACTAGGAGTTACAATAAACTAGGAACTACATGGTTTGGATTTTTATTTGATAAAAAAGTAACTTATAAAGTTGTCCTCAACACTTGGCCTTTAACACTCGGCCTCCAACATATATATTTTCAACATCACGTGGTTAGAGAATGTGACTTTTAGTTTTCCTAATATAAAGATAGTTTTATAATATTGTAATCATACAACTTCAATGGTGAATGCAATTTTTTATTTCACTCAGAATGTCCATTAAGCCCAACATTTGACTATTTTGCTCATCTATGTTCGCCTTCCATGTGATTGTAATTGGATATTCCATTGAATACACTTTTTATTCATGTGATCGTGTAGTAACCCGACCATTTAAAAATGGTTAGAAACAAGCCCACCATCAAATAAATGGTTTCTTTACATAAAGTGAATCACAAAATTATATATAATTGCAGACAGTTCATTTTCGAACAATTCAAAATATTGTGCTATTATAACAATTCAAATGGTAATTTCTTAAATCTGAGAATGAAAAAACCTATAATATAAAAAAACATCCAAAAAGAACTAGAACATTTGTTGTTTGTCTTGATAGAATTTTACCAAAAAAAAAAAACATCTAAAAAGAACCATAATCACACACTAATAAATTTCTAGTTGGAGTCCGGGCTTACACAAATATACTTATCTCAAGGATCTCTCATAAGAATTTTTACATGTGTGTTGTTAACTTGTAATAATAAACAATGATGATCATTTTTGAAAAAAAAAATTACAAAGTGAATTGTTATGCAACTTTGCACACAAAATTTTAATCCCTTTATCATTACAACATATGATGATTCAGTTTCAACATCAACAACATGGAGTAATAGATGGACTTAGATTATCATAACAACTTGAAACATGTCTGATCAACCATGACTTTTTTCTTTTTCTTTTGAAACAGATTCAACATGATCAATGGATGAAATAAAAGGATTCGTGGGTTTGATTCTTGCTCTGTTGTTATGGGCTTTGTAGTCGGTGCGTTGATAAGACTATCTATTTCTTTATTTATGACATACAACCACTATTATATACACCTCATGTGTACTAATGAAAAAACATAGCATTGTTATATGTGCTGTGGTTTTAAGCCGCATGGCACGTGAGAGTATTTAGCTTGGTAAACGTGTAGCAAAATACCTATAAAGTTGATTCTATATCGTCAGAACACCAAAATATGCCCATGAACAACTAACATAAACTATTCAACTGGAAAGTGGCACTTGTCAGGTCTCTTATTTCCATGAGAAGAATTGTCCATCCATCATTTGCATGGAAATTACGAGTTCCTTCACCACCAGTGTCACTAATTGCACCGCCCATCTGTCATTTACATGGAAAGTACATTTTCCTTCGCCACCAATATCCCTAACAACAGGAGGATAAGTGGTAGAGATAGTTCATCTTTTGAGAGTATTGGAAAGGAGATGAAGAGAGAAAAATAGATTGAAGGAGTAATTATGCGTCCACATTTTGCATCCACCTGCCATAGAGGCGTTGGTTTTGTCTCTTCCCTCTTTTTCTAACTCAGGTTGATTTCTAGGTCTTGCTGCTTTTCTGTCTTATTTCTAAGGAAGATAGGTGACTGAGAAGGTATTTATGACCATCTTTATTTTATGTGGGTATCAAATCCGCAACCGATTGAATTGGGTTGGTCGATCAAACTCATAACTAGAACTAGTGAAACATGATTGAAGGAAAGAAAGAGTTTGAAATTAGATGTTAAGGTAGGTGAAGGATGGAAATATTTTGGCATAGTGAATCAAAGGGGGCAGTCTTGGACACCTGGTGGTGGGAGGGAAACGTGTCAGGGATGAACAAAACAAAACAAGCTCCAATCTTTTATTACCAACCCTACACTCGCACTTGAAAATAGAGGTTATCCTAGATGCTTGTGGGTACAGTTTACTTGTTGATGCTTGACAAATTGCCAATGTATCTCAAACCATCCTCTACCCACATTCAAGGTAACACAACTTATTAGGGTAACCTAAAACTTGTTTTCCTCATTCAAGACTTCCCCCAACGACAACTAACGTCCAGTAAGGGAAACGTAAGGCTACATTTGATGGTGGAATGAATGAGGATCGACAAGTTCAGAAGTGCCGACCAAAGAAGGGTTGAGGACATATGCAGGAGTGGAACCCAATGACATAGAGCCAGAGAAACAACAAATTATGCTCCTAACAATGTGCCTTTGCTTCGTATGCTCTTCACTATTATTTGGAGGCAAAAAAGGTTGTTTCATAATTGTTTTTGGAAACGCTTTTATGATGGGCCTTTACTAACAATTGCATAACTCAGACATCACAGAATAAAATAAAGAGAGATCCAATAGAGTAGATTGGTTGTTGATTATGGAGCGACTATCTCGCTTTGGAAAAGCTAGAAGCCTAGGCCCAGACCCCCTATTTCCTCTTCTTTTGGCTATGTCTTTATAGCTAAATAATTTTTGGGTCTATAGTCTCTCGATCTCCACTATGATATGGTCCCAGAATAGGACTTGTATGGGACATTGGCACTTTCATTGGTAGTCCAAGGAGTACCAAAGGACGAGAAGAATTTGCATTCTCTATGCAAGCAGGACAATGAACATCGTTACCTTGTGGCAACGGACCATGGCTAGCCCAATCGCGACCTTGCTCCACTCCTCGGATTATCCCTAGTCAAGTCAGGTTGTTCATTTCATAAAACCTCAGCTCCATCAGGTGCAACGTAATCCATCATTCTCATCTCATTGTCCCAACTCAAGCACAACAGGTTGGAACCGATCTCCACCAACAAGAGTAGGGGAGTTTTTAGCTCAAAGGTAAGAGAAATTCCACATTCTCCTTTGCATACAATTGCATGTACAATAGCAACGGTCATTCATAAATGAAAATGAAGATAATATTAAGTGTATCTAAGATGCGGTGAGGCGGTGCACATAATTAAATTTGTGGCATCAACATCGAAGTCAGTAAAACAATTAGCTGATGAAAGCTGAGAGCGATTTAAGCATGTCTGCCATGTGGTTCTATAGCTCTTGTTAGCGAGAGCCATGGAGCTATGCATGTCAGTGTATTGAAGCAAACTTCAATGTTGTGCACTGAATGAGAAAGCATAACTGTTAAGAAATGTTAATGCACTATACACTTCCATGACGTAAAGTTTATAATAAACTCAAAACTTAGGTTATAAGAATTGCACCTAAGAATTGTATTGTATAACGTTGTATTTAAAGCCCTGAAAAACACTTATAATAAAGTAAGAACTTAGGTTATATTAGGTGAACTTAGGTTGAAATGAAAAATATAACAATGGGAATGGTGAATCGCACAATAAGACCTCAAATATATCGTCCAATGAAATTATGAAGAAAAATCAGTTTTTATTATATAAAAAATAAACTTTTGAGTATGCTATCTCAAACATTATAAATTGTGAAAAAATATATAGTTAAACATCAAACTAATATGAAGTCAACACACAATGGAATTTTATTATCCCTTCTTTCCTTCAACAAGGATTAATAGATCATTATTTTTACTTTAAAAATGTTAAATTTAAATATTTTTGTCATTTATGTTAAAGCAAGTTAATACAACAAATAAAATACAATTGGAATATCATAGAAACGAATTCCAAACAAACAAATTTCACATATAGATTCACAATATAAATTGAACCAAACTATAACAATTTAAGTTGAAATTAATGTTCTGATTTTTTTAATGAAAAGAAAACAAAAAATTAAATGGTCATTGTAAATATTATTTACCCATTTAAATCTATTATATTTTCAATTTATTAAACACTAAAACATTTAAAAAAAACATTTAAACTTAAAAACTCTTAATTAAAATAAATTTACATGGATGTGTGCTTATATAAAGAGAATAATGCTCAAGGTATATTAAAAATATATGAACTATATTCAAATGATTTTAGTATATAATTGGATCTAATTATTTAATAATTGATTAATGACTAATGTAAATATAATATATAAAAATAATATTATATAATGCTCAAGGTATATTAAAAATATATGAACTATATTCAATTGATTTTAGTATATAATTGGATCTAATTATTTAATAATTGATTAATGGCTAATTATTTAATAATTGATTAATGGCTAACGTAAATATAATATATAAAAATAATATTATATAATGCTCAAGGTATATTATAGACACCCTATAATGATAGCCTTTAGGCTAAAGTAGATACCATATAATGATAGCTTTTAGGCTAAAGTCAATCCCCCTTTATAATGAAGGGTATAGGCCCCTAGCCCTTTCAGACCCTTCAAGCCTCAAGACTCACTTATTACGGACATGGGGCCCTCTCCCCCAATGAGTAGAGGGAGGGGGAGGGCGGTCAATGTCCGTAATAAGTGAGCCTTGAGGCTTGAAGGGCTGGATGAGGCTTGAAGGGTCCAAAAGGGCCAGGGGCTTATACAATTCATTATAAAGGGGGATTGACTTTAGCCTAAAGGCTATTATTATATGGTATCTACTTTAGCCTAAAGGATATCATTATATGGTATCTACTTTATCTTAAAGGCTATCATTATAGGGTGTCTACTGTAAATATAATATATAAAAATAATATTAATCATATTCCATTGATTTTGATATATAAATGTTAATTTATATAATTGAATATATTTTATTGCTAACTTAAATTAGTAAATTAGTATATAAGAAAACATAAAATATTAAAATTTATAGAATGATATAACATGATAGATAACCTTTTGACACTTAGCATAGTATATAAGAAAATATAAAATATTAAAATTTATACATGAATGATATAATATGATAGATAACCTTTTGACACTTAGCATGTCATCAATATGTAAAAATATAAAATATTAAAATTTATATATGAATGATATAATATGATAGACAACCTTTTGACACTTAGCATGCCATCAATGTGTAGAAGCCTTGATTTATAGTGGTCATAGATAATTACAGGGAATTAACAACTATACAAATAAAATTAATTAATTAATAAAAAATCTTAAATTTTCAAATATTTTCCAAATTATTTATTTTTAATTAAAGAAATCCCTATGCCATAATGTATTTGTTGGTATAGAAACTGTCACTTTTGGCTTGGGATGTCTAAGCATTATCAATATCCCCAAGTATTTAAACAAAGTCCATTGTAGCACATAAGGGAACTCTAAGATCCTAGATACAAAGCTTAGATGAGGATGGGTGTTTCAACTGTATATATTGTTTTTCCTTTTGTTTATGCCGCTTCTTTAAGTATTCAGAAAAGAGTCTAGAATTTATTTGAACCCCTTAGCGATAATGATTAAGGCTTCCCCAAAACGTGATTAATTTCTTTAATCCCTCTCACCATTGAAATTCCAGGAAAGTTGCTTACAACTCTTTCCTTTTCTAGACGTATGCTAAGAGAGTCTTCCATGATGATATATAAAAACAAATAGAGAGGACATCCTTGTCTAAATCCTCTACAACATTGAAAAAAGGAAGTGGGCCCACTGTTGACCAGAGGAGCAATCCATGGGCATCGAATGTATTTTTTGACCCAATTTATGGATGAATATAAAAAACCAAACCTTTTTAGTACCAAAAAATAGAGTGACGTATCCTTTCAAACGTGTTCTCCATGTCCAATTTTACAATGACTCCATTCGCATTTTTTCTTCAAATGGAGTGTATGGCTTCTTGGACAAGGAGAATACTCTTCACAGTTTTCCTTTTTTGGATGAAGGCCCCATAATTTTCCAAGACTATTTTGGAGATAACTAGAATAATATATAAATTGATATGCTCTTTTCAGGGATACAACTTTATATTAGTGTAGCTACTACTCCTAAATACGATACAATTCATAACTCCATAGGGTAAACATGTGCTCTGGCTGCATAAAATATTTGTATTATATAGCTCTCCATTCATCATATATCTCATTGTTTGCATAAAATGTGGAAGACTCTTGCAAAGCTTGCTAGTCGGCTGGGGATATTGGAGTACCCAGTTCATATTGGTTGTTGGCTATTCTTTGAGTGTCTGAGATATTCCTTAGCACTAGCCCCACGTTCTCTGTAGCTTGACCAATTATGAATAATAGAGGTGGACAAAACAAACAATAGTTCTTTCAATGAGGAAAGAAGGAATGGTTAGACAATGTGAACCATTGCCTTGAAGTTGAAATGGAAACGCTTGAAAAGAAAACTAACCACTGGAGGTTCAAGATCTCTGCTATGAATTGAACCCGCACAAAAGGGGTTCTAAAACAAGAGAAAACCCAAAGAAGAAGCATACCTCAAGATAAATATAGGCTTCCAGGTGCAGGCATAGCTAATATTTGAAGGCTAAAAGGCTAGTGAGATAATGATTATCATATCCAAAGACAACCATCTGATTGACGATTGTGGAAGCACATTTCCAGAAGGGATTAGGTGCCAACAAATGTAAACCCATGGAAAAACACAGGGTGAAGATAATATATATATATATATATATATATATATATATATATATATAAAAGAGAAATGTATTCATGTCTGACAAATGAACACTAAAGTAGGTCAATGGGACTATTGGGAACAATGATGTCTATAGAAAGTAGGAGTGCTAAAGTGGCTCCTATATAAAAGCAAGAAGCTTGAAGCAAAATAGAATAGAAGTCAAATATAAAACCTAGAAAGCCAACTCCAAACATGGAGAGGTGATCCATGTGAGAGATGTACAAGGTGAGTGGACCTAGAGTCTATGGTGCTAGTGGTACAAGACTACCTTGGTAAATTGAAACCATATATCCTAACATCTGAGGCCAAATGTAGAAAGCTCAAAATATATGTATGTTCAGAAGAAGAATCAAAAGAGGGGTTGGAATGAGAGTTATGTTGTGTTTGGAAGGAAAAACACATCGTTGTGGTTTGGAAGATATCATTTGGTGATTGGTTTGTCTGCTATTATGAATTTTGGTCCTATTAGCACATAAATTTGCAGTAGCAAATTTGGTCATTTTGCAGCGCCGGTGAATTAGGATATTTCGTAGCGCTAGCTTCATCAATGACAGTTTAAAAAACTTCAAACTTGCCTAATAAAATTGGTTTTTAAAGCCAATTTTGGCTCTCGAGTCTCTGTGCAAGGTACTAGTGATTTTGTCAAAAAATTATTGGGCCTGCAGGGTACTAGTGATTTTGTCAAAAAATTATTGGGCCTGAAGGCCCAATATCCAAGTTAAGCCTTGAGCTATCAAAAAATTAATCCAAATGTCGAGCCAAGCACCTAACAAAACACACAACTCAACACTAAATCCAAGGCTGAAAACCAAGTGCTAATCCATGGAGGAGGAGCCCACAAAGCGCGTGTCTAAGTGCACTACGCGTCAAGGAAAAGTGAGGATATTGGTATATAAAAATAGTTGTAAATTTTCTTACACCATTGATGTGGGATATATCCCACTGCATAAATAAAAACACAACATTGTCCAAAACCAAATGACACCAAGTGTCGATGTTAACACTCTAGGTGTTGAGTCAATTCTTCAAATGCCCAACTGTTGAACAATAAATGGAAAAATGCAAACTCTTTTTACAAAATGCCAAGAAGTAAATGATGTGTGCAAGTGTCGATGCAAGCAATTAAGGGTGTCCTTGACTGCCAAGTTGTAGAATGAGGAGGGCGTTTTCAGAGATGGAAGGTGTATTTATGGAGTGTGGATGAAGACGATTTATTCTTTGCCATTTCAAATGCTTCAGTAATTTTAGAGAAAGATACATATCTCAAGTTCGCAGTCGAGCATGTGATTGAAGACAACAAACAAATGTTTGAATGCATCGTACACAAGCGTTACACGCCCCAGGGAATATCAAATGCGTTGTCAAAGGGATGTTATGTAGGTGTAACAAATAAGATTAGTGATTTGTTTCTCTTCATGCTTGTGCTGCTTGCTCCAAAACCTTGAGTGTCAAGGATCCATCTCAAGTGATAGAAACATGTAAAGAGACTTACAGTTACTGGACGAGATGATTATGGAGGGTTTTGACTACCATGGAAATTCATGTTTGTATTTTTATTTTTTATCCAGCACATGTAGTGCCATCAAAAACCGAAGCACCTACAAATTATCAAGAAGATCTCAGTTTCATGACTTCCCTCTTGGTCAAATAAATTCGGCCTAGTGGTTTGTGTATCCAGTGCATAGTTTTGAACACAATAATGGGCGCAAAATAAACACAAGGCGCCATGTGGAAAGATATAGTCACAATGTGTTTAGTTCATCGAAAACGCACACACATAAGGTACTTGATGAATTCCCACGCCTCAGGTGTAAGTTCTAGTGATTTTTTTTAATGCGCTCGAAGAAGGTTAATAACCAACACTCTCAATAAAGGAACATGATGCAGATGTTTATGTTATAACATGAAATCTACTGGAAATGCATCATATTAGGAAATATTTATTGAATGCTTTCATTGAGAGGTGACAAGGGAAATTTTGGTATCATTCCAATCTGGTTTAAGATGCACTCATTAAAGTAGATTTTAGGTTGAGGTGAAAGTAGATGAAGATTACAAGTTCTTGACTTCTTCCTCCAATCTGTTAACTTGTAGAGGTTTTACTTTGGGAGTAAATTGGAGAATGCATCCAAGGAGTCTCCTAATACAAAGTACAACATTATGGAATGAACACTTCTGTAGAGGTGTGGGAATTCTAGGTCACAAAGACAATAGAATCTTCCTATGGACAATTTGACCCAATTTCATATCTATCAGATATAAAGCTCATGAAGTCTTGTAGAATTTGTAATGATTCTGTGATTTAATATTTGAAGCTCTTGGTTATCTTTGAGATAAAATTGATAAGAGGAAGAGTATCAGGTAATAATGCTTGTTTTGTTCATTTTTGGGATATTCACAAATTAAAAATCTCCAAATATCACCAGGACCTGGCAGCCAAATCCTGAACATCTGTCGAAGTAATTAGATACACAGGTGGAAGAAAGGAGATAAACATCAACAATTTCTTTTTTTCTAGCAGATGTGGGACACTTATCCTCTTATTTTTTGAGCCCTCTCAAGAAAGTTATCTTCATTCTATTTTTAGGAGATTCGTTCCACAAATGAAGGCAACAATTTAGCTAATCCTGGGCATCGAATTCACCAACTCTAGATTTGCAAGACATATGTGGTAGAGTATCCTTGGTTTTAGGAACATAATTAGTGGGGAAAAATGATCTCAAAGACACTTGACCAGAGGAAAGACGAGTGGAAGAAAGAATTGGACACTTGACAACAGTTATCTCCAGCCAACAAATCCACCAACTTTCAACAGCTCGAGATTATTGTGACCAATTCTAGTTTTAGTTTTATTTTAATTGTTTTTCTTTCCAGGGAACAAGGAGGAGATAGTTATTATTTTTATTATTTAAGAAAGCATTTTGTAATGGATATGGGTTCAGTATAGACTCGAGAGGATCTCGAGAGAGACCAGGGTCTCAACATTGGGGTTAAGAGACACTTGTAAGTTTTTAAATTTATGAATATATGTTATATATCTTGATCTGAGTTTCTACTGTTTCTCAGGAATCAATTGTTTTTCCTATGTGATCAACTGTTTTCTCTCTTGATTAAATGTAATGAGTTCTTACACCTGATGTATTAGGAAATCTTGTATTTCAGATTCATGAGTAGTAAAAGATTTGTTGCAAATGACTGTCTTACATTTATTATATTTAATCACCTTAATTTGGTGTTGGGACTAATTTCCAATTATTAGATATTCTATTGTGTGTGTGTGAATTAATCCCGATGTGATATTTATAGATTCATATATGTTTCCTTCATATATTATATTCTTCAAACCTTGGATTATTGAGTATTGGATACAATTGCCTTATTTGTGAGAGTATAGTTTGTTTTCGAAGGAACTTGTTGTGTTGACTCCATGCCCAATGATATAGAGTTCATTGATTGTCAGTGAGACTGCTTCTCTCTCCCTTTCTAATAAATTCTTGTCGATCCATATAAGCATAAACCAGATTTATCATTCATATCTAAATGGGTACTGGGCTTATCCTCTAGCAATTTGAGGGTAACTTCGGGGAGCGAAGACACGAATATATCTTCCCTGGGAGAATGGAAATGAGCATAGATCCATTCTTTGATGGTGAACAAGAGCTGGTTACATAGTTTGGACTGCAATAATTCACCCGATGACTCCACTCTATGAAAGAACAATCTGCTGGCAACACTTATAGTTCAGATTTTCAAATGCAACGGAAGTTATTCTAGCTCGAAGGTATGCATTTTGTGACTTCTATTATATACACAACTTTCCAAATTTTTTACCTGATAGACAAGTATGGGAACCTTTCCTTTCGAGGTTTGGGGGAAACGAGAATGATCATCTTGGTGAGCACCTGTTGTATTTTCATGAGTGTATGCATAGGATAAATATTGATCATGAGGATGTTCTTATTAAAATGTTCAGATTTACTTTGGAAGGACATGCTCGGGAGTGGTGTAGAAACCTCCCTGTTGCTAGCATTCATTCATTGAAATATTTTCATACCGCTTTCAATTGTTATGGCAAACAAAATTATTGTGTTGATCTCCTATATGAAGAATTTTTTATGGAGTTTTATCTTTTATATAAAAAATCTGCCAACCTTAAAGATCGGGATATTTGTAATCAAGAAATTGTTGGGGAAGAAATTGGTCCTCGTGATCTTCAACAGGTTTCCTATGCTTTTCAAAATGATGTGCTTTCTCAAGAAACTGAAGTTGAAATAGATGAGAAGATCCCTGACCTATTTCTTGCCGACAATCTTCTTGTTTTTGATCAACATGAGGGTGTGTTTAATCGAGTGGAAGTTACTTTTGAAGTCAATAAAATCAACCTACAACAATCTTCAGTTTTCCAAGAAAATGGAATTGGCAGTAGTAATATAACAAAAAATATTCATAAGCAATTCAATTTTCAGTCCGAGTAGGGTGATGAAGCTTTTATTAGTGTGTTTCCTTTTGTTTTTCATGACCCTGTGGCAAGATTCATGGAGATGCATTGGATTCATCGTTTATATATTTTTGACTTTATAAAAGATGATTTTCATAACTGTAAGAAGGGATTGTTATTTCATGCATGTTTCTATTCTTTAGTGTCTTTAACTATATATATGCTCAAAGGTGAAAGAAAAATGCAGTTTTTAAACTAGATCCTTGTATGGATTCCTTGGAAGCACGACTTCACTTTAGAAAAGAAATGTTTTAGAGTAGGAGTAGCATGAATAAACTCGACACTCGAGCATTTGGTTTGCAGTTGTTTTCAGTTTTCATTGAGTGTTTTTCAGTTTTCAATAAATGATCAGAGGTGCTCTCAAGGCATGAACAACTCTCAAGGCATAAACAAGGATACAAATTGTAGAGATGGAATGGACAAAGGCACTGGAATGTCTATAAGTTCTTATTAGCTCGCAGTGAGCATGTCATCCCCCATGGAGCCTATGTTAGCACAAAAATTTGCAGTAGAAGATTTGGTCATTTTGCAGTACTATGGTCCATTTTGCAGCACTGATGAATTAGGATATTTCACAGCACCAACTTCATCAATGTCAGTTTAAAAAATCTTCAAATTTGCCTAATAAAATTGTTTTTTAAAGCCAATTTTGGCTCTCGAGTCTCTATGCAGGGTACTAGTGATTTTATCAAAAAATTATTGGGTCTGAAGGCTCAATCTCCAAGTTAAGCCCTGAGCTATCAATTATTTAAGCCAAATGTCGAGCCAAGCACCTAACAAAACACACAACTCAACACTAAAGCCAACGCTAAAAACCAAGCACCAAGCCATGGAGGAGGAGCCCACAAGGGGTGTGTCTAAGTGAACTACGCGTCAAGGAAAAGTGACGATATTGGTATATAAAAAATGTTAGCACATAGAACGTGGAGGGGGTTAAAAACACCTTGGTTTTGTTTTATTTTGAGTAAAAAATCAATTGTATTTGCTGCCAAATCACCAGGAGAGTTCGTTGCGTACTCATGATTACCTCATGCATTCATTTGTCATCATTACAGTTAAGAAACATGTCAAAGGAGATTTTATGGTTTTCAACGCCCTCATTTAATTATTTTTTCTAGGATTATGTCCCAGAATTTCTAACAATCTCCTTGAAGTGCACCATTGATTTTGAATTTGGCGCTGCAAACTTAGCGCTGCGAATTGGCATTGAAGAGGATCGTTGAGTTTGGATAACTTGCAAACATATCAACTCAAGTCTATTGGCATCAACATCAAAACTAGGTTCATCAGGTATTCCTTGATGGTCTTCATGCTGTTTAAAAGGTCGAAAGAAGGGTTTATGATGCTTTATCTATTGGCGCTACGAACTGTTCAAACTCTTTTGCTTCCAACCTTCAAATATATTTCCATGGTGCCTTGGATTCTGCTCAGTAGTCCAAAATATTACCTTGATCTCAATACATCTTCTCCTCTACAAATAAGGCATCCGTCCCACTAAAAACCTCAGCAATGCATCATTAGCGTACACTGCGAACTCGGCATTGTGAGCCCTCTGTTCTAGGATTTTTCAAACCCTATTTTTCTGAATCATTTTAAAGTGTAATATTAAGAAATTGAATGATACCCTTATCAAACTTGAGGTGAGTGGTCAATCATTTGCAAAACCTAGCCTAAAATTGCATACTTCATTAGTGCTGCAAATTGATATCTATGCTGCTGAAACCCTGTTATTAGCAAGAAGCTTCAATTGTCTTCCTTTCATTACAAATCTCAATGGCTATTACATTATCCCTTCTATTTGAAGTGTGCTCTATCTTATACCATTGATGTGCATAGAGTGATGTATACAAATCTTTGACAAGGTGAACTTTAGGAAAAATAGGTATGTCATTGAAACCCTGAATTCTCGTGTACTCTGTTTTCACACACCTAGTTGTCATAACAAATTACAAAAAGTGTTCTTTCAGCAGTGGTTATGGAAAGTCAACAAAACAAAAAGACTCACAAGGGAGGGGAGATTGTGAGGACTGAACCTTATGATATGCATCTCCTTAAGTCTGAACCATTGTCCAAAGAAGCTTTTCAGAGGGTAGGTTGTCTAAATTTCTATCAAAAGATGTAGAGATGACATCCTGAAGTGGCAAAGAGAAACTTAGACATGCTGGCCAAGGTTGCTACTAGCAGAAGCTCCAGAACTAGAAGATAAAGACATTGATCTTCTGAAAACCAACATCAATTTTGGTCAAAGTTTCTGTTATATGCATGTACAACATTTTGGGTGATGGCTATGAGTTTTGAACCATACATATCAGTTTTGGTGTTTTTCCTTCAGTCATACATCAGGATAATGAAGTTTTGCAACATATCTGGACACCTAGTATAATTTTTGAGATGTTAAAACTTTGGAAAAAGTGAAACAGACAGCTACAAAAAGTTCGCAGTGTGTGGACTCACTGGCGCTGCAAATTGATAATTTATGAAAGTTTGTAAGCAATTAGCACACAACAAAGTCATGTTTTGATCATAACTTTTGAATGCCAATATGGGTTCCTCTGCAATTTGGTTTGGAGGGAAAAAATGATGTTTTTGACTTGCTGACAAAAAATAAGCCTGACCCATTCCTTATTTTTGGAGAAAAGATAAAAACATCACCTATAATAAAGTTCGCAACGCATGTTGTCAAAGGCGTTGTGAACTCTAACAGTCTCACAAATTCGAGCTATGGGAGGGATGCTAGCTATCAGGGAAGGTTCAAATGGTTTCCTAAGAGTTAGTTGGACACGAGGGACATGTGTTCCATCTCTAGATCAAGCATCATGACCTATTTCAAAAGGAATTTATGACAATGGACAAGATCCAAAAAAATAGGAATTTGTTATGTTTTTGTTGGAATCTTTTGTAACAGACTCCTAAATGGAGGAGAATCCTATGTAGCTCCTTGGTTTCAACCTCCTTAGATTATAGATATACCATTCACTATATATGAAGTGGATTTTTATAAGGAAAGGGTTGGATTCATGATCCAAAAGAGGAGAGAGCTGGAGGAGCAGTTTAGTTGCTCATTTGTAAGCCCGAGGGCCTGTTTGTAATGACATTTTCTTCTATTAAAGATTCATGATATTTTTGATCAAATTGCATTCTTTGTTTTCCATTTATATTTTCATTCTCTTGTTTGAATATATTGCAGGTTTTGAGGATCATATTTTCCATTGATTGATGGATTCATGAATAACAGAGAATCTGTTGTAGCTTTCCCATTAAATCATTGAATATTGTTTAACCAATCTTTAATCTATTTGCAGAAAGGATATCTGTACAATGGATGTTCTTCATTTTTTCATATTCACTATGCTTCTACTCATCATTATATATCCCTTTTTTCTGGTATACAGTTTGATTGCCTTTGATCTGTAGGATGTTATGACTCCATGCCCAATGGACTGCATTTGTAGATAGTTTGATGTCCTCTCCCTTTCTTTCACAATCTTGTTGATCCACCTACTCAAACCAATTCAATTAATTTATATTATGATGGGTACTGGGCTTACACCTACAACAGTCTAGGTGTGACTTCTAGTGCTAACAAAAACAATTGAAAATTTTCTTACACCACTGATGTGGGATATATCCCACTGCGTAAATATAAAACACAACACTATCCAAAGCCAAATGACACCAGGTGTCGATTTTAACACTCCAAGTGTTGAGTCAATTCTTCAAATGCCCAACTGTTGAAAAACAAATGCCAAAATGCAAACTCTTATTATGAAATGCCAAGAAGTAAATGATGTGTGCAAGTGTCGATGCAAGCAATAAAGTGTCTCCTTGACCGCCAAGTTGTAGAATGAGGAGGGTGTTTTTAGAGATGGAAGGTGTATTGATGGAGTGTGGATGAAGATGACTTATTATTTTCCATTTCAACTGCTTCTGTAATTTTATAGGAAGAGACATATCTCAAGTTCGCAGCCGATCATGTGATTGAAGACTACAAACAAATATTTGAATGTAGCGTACACAAGCGTTACGAGCCCCAAGGAATATAAAAT
>SNQJ01S0148051.1:1571-23643 GCA_010110895.2 Picea sitchensis
ATTGGCTGATTAGCCGGACTATCTGATACTGGTGGTAACCTGCGAGGAGGGAATTCTTAAGACTTAACCTTGTATCCTTTGCCTCTTCAAACCCCAGGTTACCGGGGACGTCTCCCCTGGCCTAACCTCCCTAAACAGAAAGAACCTCCCCATCGAGGTGACATTGGGTGGGGAAGGTTCCTGTTATGCCAGTTTGTCCTCTATCCTTTAGCCAGTGACCCAAACTACAAACTGTGCGATAACAAGGCCGACCTGTACCTTTTACATCACAAATAGGGTTACATGTAAGTCCGACTCTTGTACAATATAGCAAGGGATCTCATACACCCACTAGTGCTCAGCCACTTGGGTACATCCATCTGTGCTCAACCACATGGATGTCCACATCTCTATCTCATTGCGTCTCACAAGAGAACCACACTCACTAGTGCTCTGCCACTAGGATCACGTTCACCTGTGCTCAACCACATGCACGTCCAACTCAACAGATCTCTTTCTCACTGCGTCTCACAGGAGAACCATCTGGAGTATCACATCATCTCAACTTTGTGGACAGAGGAGGCCAATACATCGTTTCATCTTGTCTCAGAGAGAACGATACACCCAACTCATGGGCTTCCCCACACACAGGGGCACACAACATTCCATCTTCGTCTCAAAGAGGAACCACACCCAGCTCATGGGCTTCCCTACACAGGGGCACACAACATTCCATCTCCGTCTCAGAGGGGAACCACTCACCTAACTCATGGGCTTCTCGACATCACACAGGGGCACAACGTTCCATCTCTATCTCAGAGAGGAACCACACACCCATCTCATGGGCACACCCAACTCATGGGCTCTCTCTCAGGTCGAATCACCTAGTCTGTGTCCTGGAGGATGTCTCACATAGCTATAATCATCAACAGATCGATGCGTCAGATCTTCCTTTGGCTTATCTATTGAAGCCATGACTTCCAAGATGGCCTCTTATGAAGGAAACTTGAAATCAAGGAAATCATGTGAACGTAGAGAGTCAAGAACCCTTATGGGCGAAGTAGGTTGATCATATTCCATATTGGAATGGAGTTATTGACCAGTGTCAGTTGACGCTGATTGGATCGCTAAAGAGGCAATCTCAATTGCTGTGAGTGGCATGTTAGTTCTGTAAGACTACTTGCTCAGGATGAGGTACCGGCCAAGGATCGAAAGGCTTGAGGGATCCACTAGTAATAGAAGAGATCGTATTAGTAGGAGCCACATTTGGGGAAGGAGTTGGTGGGGGAAGGGTAAATGTACCCATCAAGGAGGAGTCTTTGAACATCCCTGCACCAACACTCATATAAGCACTCTTGGAGTCACTGACAAAGGGAACATTAGAATCCATATTGGTTTGAAAGTCAGACGTGCAAAATGCAAGCTGGTCAATGGTGACGATCTTTCCTTTGTGAGGGAAACGAAGGACTCGAAACATTGACAAGATGGCAACCATCATCTCATAGAACCAAGTGTGCCCGAGTAGTAGATTATACTCTAGAGGAGCATCAACCACTTCCACTTGTCACTGACAAAGGGAACATTAGAATCCATATTGGTTTGAAAGTCAGACCGCAAAATGCAAGCCGGGTCAATGGTGACGATCTTTCCTTTGTGAGGGAAACGAAGGACTCGAAACATTGACAAGATGGCAACCATCATCTCATATAGGAACCAAGTGTGCCCGAGTAGTAGATTATACTCTAGAGGAGCATCAACCACTTCCACCTCTACTAAAATGGTCTTGCCACCTAACTCTATGGGTAATGTGGTGATAATACCACGAGTTTGAAACATGTGTTCATCAAAGGCCTTTAAGATGGTATGCTAAACGGACTAAGCTTTGGAGAGTGGATAACTTTCCAACATGAAATGGACATAATGCAAGTAGATGCTATTAGCTTTTAGCTTGGGAGGTACCCACATGTTTCACCCTGTATGTGGATGTTACCTTAATGTTTACACTACTAGGCACTTAACTCTGTAATGAGTTTTATAAAAGTTGTTTTAAGTGGTTCTTTTATTAAAGTGACCTTTTAATAAAGTGTACCTTCTAATTTTAAAGTGACTTCATTTCTCATAAAGCACTTATGTAATAAAGTGAAATCACTTAATATTTGCCGCATTTATTTTGGAGGGAATGGATCATGATCCTTGATATTGAAAAAGGCAAGATCTAATCTTTACCTTTGGATTAGGGTTGGGGAAGGTGAAATGTTATTTTCAGATCTATAAAAGAATGCATTGGGTAGTAAAAAAGATATATTGAGAAGACACGGGAGGAGATTGAGAGAGAGATTTTCTGAGTAAGCTTGGAGGAGGAAAAAGTGAGCAAGAAAGAGGGCATGTTTTCCAAGGAAGGAGGGCACAAATCCCAAGAAAAATTTTCTCCGAGTTTTGGGCCTAATTCATTTTTGTCAGTGGAGGTTGTGGAGCAGGGAATGGATCCCACTGCATGCATTTGGCATGGAAATCGCGCGCTTAAGGCACGGTTTTCGGAGGTGGATTTCATATTTTGTTCTTGGTTTCTACCGCATGCAATACTGCATAATTGGATTGTTGGCACGGAAAATGAGGTATGAAGGAGGCCGCATACCAAAGACGGATTTGGCACATTTTCAAGACATTACAATTTTGGCATTGCTCCTTGTGGTCGCGGAGGTATTTCCCTCATCGGAAATGTGCTATTTTGTCACTGCTTTGTACCCTTCCTCAAGTCAATAATATCTCTCTCTCTCTTTGGGTTCTCCACATTGGGGTTTTCCCCGGCATTTGCCTAAATTTCCGAGAGTTATTGGGTTGCTGTCCACTGCTATTCACGCCATTTCCTTTATTTAGCAATGTGTATTTCTACTGCTTCATGGTAATTTTCGAATGTGGGTTTAAGGCATTTATGAAATTTATGGAGACAGTTATCTCTAGGTTGTTTTTGACGAAATGTGTGAATGAAGTATTTTTGATTTTGTCATTAAAATCTACAGAGGCACCTTCATCAACAACCATTTGGAAGATATTTTTCCCACTTACTATCACTTTGATTTGAAAAGCACTTTGGCGGGAGAGCCTATGACGAGCTTGGTCCAGATCAAACACATTCAAATTGGCTTTTGAGGGGTTAACCTCGCCTATAACTTACAACAATGCCTAAGGAATAATGATGGGGGCCTGACTACATGAGTTTTCTTGATGCCTTGGACTCTATCTTCACTACATCTTCCCAAGAGTACTTCAATGTAACCCAAGAACAACTTGAGGAAGGAAAGAAAGAGGTTGCAAGGAGGGCTAGGATGGAAATATTGAGCCAAATGGATGAAGAATCAAGAGAGAGACTTAGGAAGAAAGAGATGCAAGTTTATGCTTAACAAAAGAATGCACCTCAAGCCCCTCCCAATGACCCTAGATTTCCTCGGTCAAGGCCTCCACCATCTAAAGATAGTGTTTCTCCTCAATCGACATTGCCAAGGAATGATGAAATAGAATTTAAATATTGACATAAATAGCATCTTGGCAAAGATAAATATGCCAATACCTCTCACAGAAATGGTTAAGATTCCTTCAATGCGAAACAAAGTTGAGAAATTCCTTTAAGGTACAAGGAGAACCCTCGGAGAGACATCCCATTGATGGGGTTTAACGTCGTAGAGTCCAAATCCATACATGACGAAAGCACCCACCTTTCACCGTAAAGTTGAATAATAAAATGGATCAACAACCGTGATTCTGACTTGGGTGTCTCAGAACGCCGTGGACTTTGAAAGTGCGATGAGATATTGGGCTTCTTAAGTCACGACCTTGGGAATCTCTGTTGGATTGAGTCCAAGGCCATTAATACATATGGTTTGTTGTGAAAATTTGCTAGTTCACCTTGCAAGATATCTCTATATAGTCTTTGTGATGGACATTGTGGTTGTCTATATACTAGACATTTAGGGAATGCTTTTATCTAGGAAGTGGATTGCAACATTGGGAGGTACCTTACAGATGGACTTATCTTATGCTACTATACCCATAGGAAATGAAGCCCATGTTATTCTATATAATCAACCAATATAAATGGCCCATGTTGAAGAAATTGATAGTGACCTTGAAGATGATAGCCCCTTAGAAGAAGGCCACCCTGAAGAATATATGGATTCCCCTCTTGAATTTGACTCGGATGACCTTCCTTTCACCCAAGAAGATGATATTGATGATATAGCGTGGCCCAAAAGGGAAGATTAATGTAAGCAAGGCATTTTAAATACAAGGACAAAGTGGTTGGCTCCATCACAATCTTGAAGAAAGATGATAAATAAATGTTAAGTAAAATGGGCCAAGAAGATATTCTTACAACAAAGTCCCACACCCCTCCCCTGAAGCAAGATGCCAAGGCAAGTCAAGAAAAGATTCATCCCAAGGAGGAGGATTATAAACAAGTAAAGTTGGTCTTAGTGTGGGACAAGAGGAAGGGCCAACCTAATACATGCAAAGAGTTTGATAAATTCTGGCTAAGCCCCCCACGATTGAAAAGAAGTCTGCCAATGATTTCTACTATATATCCATGCTAGAGGGAAGGAGTTGTGACTACTCATTAGTAGACCCCTTCTCAAACCTCAACAGATCATGGGAGGACACTAATTTTGATTATAACTTAGATTATGCAGTGTGGTGGTAGGGCATTTACTATTGCATTGCATTTGTATATATGATTGCATCACGCATCCATGCTAGAGTAGTTTTTCACTTTCCTGCATATACATGCCATTGCATTCTTATTTTTTGCATCCATGCTTGCATTGATCATTGTATCTTAATTTCTACGTATAGTTGTAGTGAAATTTTCTTTCCAACATGATTTTGGTTTACTACTAACTCGGTGGATCATGTCCATTGACCTATACCTCTAAAGTGTTAGTGTTGTTAGAAGTGGGTGCATGATTGCAGGTCTTGACCAAAGATGTCGAGGTTCTCATGCACCCATGGAGAGTACATGTCCCCAAGCAGGATCCAAATGTTACCCCCCATGCCTAGGGGTAACCAGAGGAGATCATGTCTCGCGGCCCATATGAGACAGCGCTGATCCCACCATGATCAATGCATCAACATGTCCACAAGTAGCGTTCCAATAGCCCCCCCGATTGCCCTTCTACATCAAATCAAAGCTCATCACATCCAATCACACATTGCATGGGAGATGGTAAGCCAACGCCACCATGAGATATGTTAGTCCTTCTTCATGCAAAGTGTTGTGCTTAATTTACTAGTATATGGATGAGTATCATTGGTTGAAATTGGATAATGCATCACCAGTCTGCTAGTTAAGGTTTGAGCTTCTCTCACCTTGATTCCAAATTATGCCCTAGTCCCACAAGTTGTCATCACCAAGGAAAATGTGTACCACTAGGCTCCCTCATGGGTAATCGCCCGTTCCCCACCATACATAGCACTTTCCATCCTAGAGCTTGTCGCAAAGTGTATTAAACTTTTGTAATGGGTCATGGTTCATTCTCTCACAAGAAGAGGAGTCAAGGCCTTAGGTTGATTGCATCTATTGCTAAAAGAATAAAAGAATAATGATGTACAAAAGAGAGAAAGGAATGATAGCAAAGGACTCTCAAAAGCTAGTCCAAACTTGAGTTCTACCCTTTCTGCGTTCGCCCTGGTCTCAAGCAATGATGCTATAGCTTGAAACCTTATAAAGGGACTTACAAATATGATAAGAGGACAAATAAAAGGCAGATTAAGGGGTTTGGAAAAATGTATTGCTTAGAAAGTGGTAACCAAAGAGAAAGCGCATTGTCCACAATGGTGCTCATAGAAATGGTGGATTTAATGGAGACACCATAAGCCATGAAGTAAGCTCCAGCATGCACCACTATCACATTTATTCTAGAAGGGTTCTTTTCTTTCACTATTCTAGACATATCCCCTACTTGGCCTTTTCTTTCAATCGCTTTTGTTGGTACACCTAATAGGGTCGATGATGGTCCCATATTCAAACTTTGCTAACTTACGCCGAAAATTCTTGAGCTAGTGTGAAACTTGAAGAAGATACTAATGCAAATTGTTCATATGGATTAAGTAACAAGTTACTTGTATGATTTAAGGATTGTTATATCTTGTGAACATTAGTTTACTTGATTTCATATTCTATTTTGATTTGGATGCCTCTGACACGGTTCAGCGACTCTGTGATTTCACCCAGGATCGCTAGGCGCTTATTGCGTGATATGGCACGCTGCGGATGCAGAGCAATGAGTCACCTAGTAACTTGATACATTCAGACAACGGGCTCTCACATCCTTGGGACCTTGGACGATGGATAGATGGGCTTGATTTGACAGATTTGGTCATGCAGCACACAAATGGGTTGTAAGCCCACATGTTCGGTAGTGTACCCTAGGGATTATTACTCATTAGATTGAGGGCGTTGCACTGGAGGATAGTTGGATTCCTTGCATAGATCAAATACACTCCTCTCCACCTTAGACGCAGTTAGTTTCACACCTGGACGTTGGCCCTCTTTGGATGATGATGTCACACTTTAGGGTTTGACGATGATGGGGTTTGATGGTTACTTGAGGTACCATTGATGATGTGACATGACCATAGACGAGGAGATGCACCTCTTGCCATGACTGCACCATGGGATGATGACACGTGGATTTCATCTAGGACGTTGTGCCTTTTATTGTAGGATATGGAAGGTGTGATGCAGAGCGCTGAGTCACCTAGTGACTTGATACATTCAGACAAAGGCTCTCACATCTTCGGGACCTTGGACGCATGGATAGATGGGCTTGATTTTGACAGAGATTTGGTCATGGTGGCACACAAATGAGTTGTAAGCCCATGTGTTGGGTAGTGTACCCTAGGGATTATTACTCAATGGCTTGAGGGCGTTGCACTAGAGGACAATTGGATGCCTTGTAAAGAGAAAATGCACTCCTCTCCACCTTGGACACAGTGCTTTACACCTTAGACATTGGCTCCCCTCTGATGATGATGTCACACTTGAGGGTTTGACGATGATGGGGTTTTGATGGTTACTGGGATACCACCATTGATGATGTGATATGACCATAGACAAGGAGATGCACCTCCCGCCATGATTGCACCATGAGATGAGATGAGACGGGCCTTGAAGGCCTTCACACACCCTCTTGGAGCATGACCTCACCACACGTGTGATGTATGAGGGCATTTTGTATTATTTTGACATTATTTACCATTTGTGAAGGCAAATCTGAGGGGTCGGCCCTGCTTAAGAGACATGACTTTTCATTTTTGTGACTTTTAGAGTGTTAGGGTTTCCTTATTTATAAGGCTAGCACTCCATTCATTTGATCATCATTCACTCTCACATTTGAGGGAGAGCTACTTAGAAAAGTTCTCTCTACCTCTCTTGTTCTCCTGATCTCATGCGCTACTCTTGGAGGAGGAGCTTTGTGGATGTTTTCTTGCTTTCTTGGATATGTATTGTCATGAACTATGGTTTTTCTATCCTAGTGACTTGGATAAGTATGTAATTGCTGCAATTTTATGTCATTGCTAATGTTTTAAGGTATTAATTACTATCTTGTTGCAAGTCAGCTTGTTCAGGAAACCCTAGGAAGGAGACATAAGTCTCTCTTTCCTTCACATGCTTTGTTTGTCCAAGTTTTATGAAAGCATTCTTTGCTATGGTTAAGAACCCAAGGCTCCAAGAGGCATTGGACCTTAGGTTTTGATCCTAGTCTCTTTGGATCCTTGACCTAGGTTATCTAGAAGAGAGAAAAAGACACCTAGGGTCCAAGAGGCTTTGCACCCTAAGGATCATTTTCTTGAAGGTTTAGTCCTAAGGTCAAAGAGGCTTTGCACCTTAGGATTTAAACCTCCTTATCACAAGATCAATCTCTGCTTTGCATGTTTGACTCCATAAGCCCTAAAAAACAATGACACTAGTCTAAAGCTCTTCTCGTGGTGAAAATTGCATTTAGAATTCGCATTCTCTCTCTCCTCTCAACAATCTTACTAACTTCCCTAACCCCAACTTTAGCAAACAAATGCCATTTATTGCTGCTGTTACAAAGTTCCCCTACAACCACTGATTTTTACTTTAATTTGTTGCATACATACTTGGAAAAGTGGTCTAAGATAATTCAAAAATTTACATCTAGAAATTCTGATAATATTGTACATGTTGAAGGTTTAATTCTTATGCACAATTGGGTTAAGCATTTCTGAGCATTGTTTTGCTGTCAAGGTAAAACATCAATTGCTATTGTACACTCTGTTTTACTGCTGTAATTTGCAAATAACCATTGAATTTATTGATCATCTAGTGTCTAAGAGATAATTTTGAGCTTCTATAAACTGCAATGGTCTATATTATGCTTCAAATTGTTTATTGTCTCACAGACAGGAAACACAATTACCTCAAGCATTTATTTCCTCTCCTGTAATCTAGACCCACAGAATAGAGGGCTTGGCTTGCTAATCTTGCTATTTGATCCCTTGAGGTCACTAGGGACTTCTGTGGTGGACCTCCTTCCATCATTTCAAAACGAGGGAAGCATCTACTTACAGGACAATGGTAGTAGCTTCCAATTGTTACACAAGATTGGGATCTTGTGGAGGGTTTTGCACGAGCACAAATCCCGTGATAATAGTTCCCCATGTTTGAGTTTCTAATGGGATATGGGTTTCTAGAAGGGTTGTTTCCCCCAAGGATGGAAGCACTCTGAGGAACATTGTTGCTTTCGAGATCGTATATGCCCCTAAGAGGGTTTCCTCTAGGGACAAAAGGACTCCTAGAAACATTAATGCCCAGATTGTATATGGCCTTAGAGGATACCGGGAGTAGACATAGACCCTAAATAATTACTACCCCTTGACCATAATCAGCTTCTAGGAAATAATTCCTAGGACTAGAGGTATATATGAAAGTGTAACCATCCCATGGACCATAATTGC
Organism: Picea sitchensis; assembly: GCA_010110895.2. Lineage (NCBI taxonomy): Eukaryota > Viridiplantae > Streptophyta > Pinopsida > Pinales > Pinaceae > Picea > Picea sitchensis. Next base: position 10,524 of record SNQJ01S0148051.1, read on the forward strand.
CCCCAGGAACAAAGGTAGAACTGGAAGGATTACTAGCTCCTAGACCATAATTTCCCCCAAGGAGAATGCCCTCAAGAACAAAGGTATACACAGAAGGATTAGAACTTCCAGGCATAGGTCCACTACCCCATGGGATGTTGAATCTCCTAGAAATTTTTTTCAACCCCAAAGCGGCTAGACATATTCCAACCAAAATGGAAACCATCATTTGGCATTACCAAGCTGCCTATAGGGATGCTAGAAGCAGGAGATCCACTTTCGGTGTTGAAACCGAGGCTTGCCCCCCCACTAGACGGAGATCCAGATGTGGGCATCGCAACAGATGTGATGGGTGTTCTAGTGCTAGGTATACTCATGGAAGGAAAGGCAATTATTGTTGGTGTCCCCCAAATGGAGACACCTGACGAAATGGGAAAATATGGTGTAGGTCCAATGGTGGCTAATGTCAGATGGAAGGGAGGACATCACAGAGGTGCCTCTACAGACACTTGTTGACGAGCTTGAAGGCTCAACCATACTAGATGCACACTTGGGCCCAACATCATGTGAGAAACACTAAACAAAGAAAAAGGCTCACCAAAGTGACCCCTCACCCCCTTTGTCGACCATTTCAATTTCTACTTGCTCACTCTTCTCAAATCTTTTGTCAACCTAGGTAGGTTCTATGTCATGTATTGACCTTCGTTTAAGAGGTGGTTGTTCCACCGCCTCTAGTGAAAGTCCTTGTTATCGATGGGACTAACGAAGTGGTTGGTCTGCCACAGTGAATTAAGTGTGTTATGACAAGAACAAAATTGGACTCCATGGATGACTTGTATGTCCAAAGAGAACACCCCCTAACAAATCTAGGGCTATCAATAGGAAAACCAATGGATCAAGGAGCCTTCCGAAAACCAACCCTATTAGGGGATGTCAACCCCAAAAGTCTTGGCTAGTGAAGGTGTGAGGCATAATTATGGTAATCCACATGTAACAACCCTTACTGGTGCAATTACCCCTTATTAAGGTGGGCACCCTTCGAACCGGAATGCAGGTCTGACTGCCTACCCTAGGGTACCACAGCACTTTCCACTCCCGGCCACCTTTGTAGATACAATTTAGAAAGGCCACTATGGTTATCACCTCACAATCGGTGGTCGGGCGAACTGTTGAAGGTCGAACCACAGGTATGGACATGGAAACTAAGCCCAAAGCTTTGAGAGCGCTAGCTCACACAGAGGTGTGGGCACTTTCAAAACCCCCGTACACTTAGTATCCAATCAATATAACAAACACCAAGACAAGTAGAGAGGAGATATCCCACCACTTGTGCTAATGCTGTAATTCTGCTTAACCCATGTGTTAGAGGAGCTTCCCACACACGCCAGACAATGGATTTTGTACTCCTCACTCAGTGACTTCTAGGTTCGCTTAGGTGGCCTTGGAGAGTTTTCTCCAATCCTACACCAAGGCCCTAAATCCCAATCTATGTTGGTTTGCTATGAAGAAAAGAGTCTAATAAATTAGATTGCCGCTATTTTCTAATGTTGAAATCCTAGATGCAACTTTGATGATGCTTTGACTCTTTTCCAATCCATATAAGAAAAAGTGTATGCAAGAGATGCAACTTTTATTGTTCGATGAACTCTATCTAAGGAATGGAAGAGATCTTTTTCTTTTTCAGATTTTACATTAAAAAAAGACAACCTCACAACTAGAAATAACCACTCAAGACATGCCAAACAAATGAACAAGATCCTCAAACACTAATCACACCAATGCAATCTTCCAACAACACTCAAAAGCTTTACCCTAGCAAACTTTTTCCCTTGAAATGCAATCTTCTTAATCTAATGAAGAAAACAAATCTGCAAATCAAACCAACAAACAACAAGCTAAGGGCTGTATGATATTGGTAGTGATGTTACCAAGCACACAGGATAAAAAACCCAAAACTTGGAAAAATGATCTAGTAATGTAATTTTCTTTTCAGTTTCAATTATGAGACAAATGAAACTAAATATGCAAGGCACAATCAGATCCAAAACATGAAATGCAATTCAATTTTGACAAGGTCACTATTTGCATGTCAAAAAGATGCAATTCTATTTGGAGTTTGGGAGTGTAAATTTACAGCTGCTGTAGTGCACTCTCTATTTATCAGAAACATATCATGTAATGTGTCAAAAGAAAGATCAAGAAATCCTCTATCTATTGGAGTTGGTCTAGTGGCAATCTGAGTTCTCTGTTAAAAGATATCAACTAAACAGTCCATATGACTGTCATGGAAAAACAACAAAATAACTGATTTTAAATCAACGACATATTCACTTTCAGGACAACTGGGATTTGGACGATTTTATTTTTGAATTAGGTTGATTTTTCTTTCAGATTCTGCATAGAAAGTTACAGAATTTGATTTGAAGGCTGGAGCCTTCTTTTAAGGGAAAAACTCCTTAAGAACCAAGGAAGAAGACAAAGGTTGTCCCCAATGGAGTTTCCAATTCTGTTGAAAAGAATCTCACCCATGGATAAGGGAGATCTCTCACTGACCTTATCTCAGTCAGTGAAAAACAACAGGATAGACCACTACAAGATTGTTCTCTAGATCTAACAGATTTATTTCTTTTTAGGCTAAGAGAGAGAAAGGCATATCTTACGATCCAGTGGTTGTACTTACATATCCTAGCTGATGTAGCTCCAAAGATCCAACTCTAGCTGCTGCTACCTGCTTCCTGCACACAAGGAGACAACTAATACCAATCTCAAACCCTCTTAAGCATTAGGAAATCACAAATCTAGTTCAGATCTAATACGATCTACTCAAGGAAAGACAGGATCTATCATCTACAATTGAATACAACAATATGGAAAGGGGAAAATCATGTAGATCTATATTAAAAATGGAGAAATAGTACATCAATCATTGAGTGTTACCTTGAGCCATGATTGGAGGCTTCTCCTGGCTCCAGGTTCCCGATGATCCTTCTTGGCCACTTGAGCTTCCCTCTATTTCACCAGCGTAAACTTAATTCTCAAACTCGCTCTCTCTCCCACCATCTCCTTGATTTGGCCTTTTCTTATAGGAATTTAGAAGATCTCAGAGATAAGCTTGATGACATGTGATTTAGGTGGATACAAGTCATGGATAGGTTTGATGGCATGTGAACTAAACAATTACAAGTCATAGATAGGCTTGATGGCATGCAAATTAAGTAATTACAAGTCATGCACAAGTTCTATGCTCAATTATGAACTTTTGCCAACCTATTATGCACTTTTTCTCTAACATGAGCTTTTGCTCAAGTTCCATGCTCAATTTTGAGCTTTTTCCAACTTATTATGAACTTTCTTTCACTATGAGTTTTTTCTCAATTATGAAATATAATTTTATTTCATACTCATGAAATTAGGACAAAAATAATTATTTCCTTGTGAAATAATTCTGACAATTTTACTCAATTAGTAATTCTAGCCTCATAACATCTAATAACACGCTTTCACAATCTATGGTGGAAAATACAAGTATAACAATCTATTTGCTATATGAAAGCATGGAGACCATCAATGGGAGTGTCACTATAGATGTCAAAGTCACTCTCATGAGTAACCTGTTAGTTTCCTTGTAGCTTGGAGGTACTTCTGCATTTCTGGAGCGGTGCCTGCACAGCGGAAGGACTGAGCAAATGTCTCTCTTATGACTTCCTATAGCGCTTTTTATAAAGTTAGGGTCTTTTATTATTGAATGAGTAAAAGTGACTTTATAAAGTTTGGGTCACTTCAGTGATTTAAGTAAACTCAACTTAAAGCATTAAGTCGTGACCATTAGATCATGAGAGGCAAGATCTAATCTTGGCCATTGATATCTAGGGTTAGGCTAGTTATTCATTAATGAGTTATAAAAGGAGCATTTTGAGAGAGATGGGGCAATACATTCCAAGAAGAGACCTTGAGAAAAGGGGGGAAAGGGAAAGAAGAGAAGGAGCAGCAGTAAGGGTGCAAATCCCAAGAAGAAAAGAGAAGGCATGCATCCCAAGAAAAGGTACAGCATTTAATGAGAGGTCCATACAGCTTTGAAGAGGACTGTACAGTACAGAATTAGAGGGCCATACAACAGGTGTTAGCACAGTAATCGAGGCTGGGCTGGTACAGATTTCAAGTGCTGTTTTGATCTTACAGTTTCCGTACTGTTACTATAGAAAACCAGGCACACATTTCAAGGAGGTTTGCTGCTGTCAAACAGTACAGCCATACAGTGAAATCTGGGTGCAGTTTTCGAGGAAATATGATACAGTCTTCAAGGTGGTTTGGCACGCATTTTGAGGGGGTCACTGAGTAGTTTTCAGAGATAAGTACCAGTGCATTTAGTGTTGTAATAAACTGCTGTAAACTCAGAAATATTTTCCAGTGAGCTCATCTAATAAAATCTCTCTTGGCTGGTTTTCCCTCCTGAGTTTTTCCAGGGGCTTTGCCAGAAAATCTACTTGTCAAATGTATGAATGATTGCTGTTTACTGTTCATTTTATTTCTGCTACTAAATTTTAGTTTGCTTAGTAATTATATTTCTGCTCGTAAGTCACTGTTGAATGCTGTTAAGTTTGCTGCATTACAGCTGAAGTTTATTGGAGGTTGAAATCAGTGTTTACTAAGTGTTTGACATAAGTCATAAGTGAAAAATTTAATACCAAGGCAAATCATGGCTCACTCTCATCTCAAAATCAAATGCTAAATGACTTGTAAATGTCAAAAAAAGAGTTGTATAGATAAAGGTGAATTAAATTTAGTAGTTTATGAAGTTTTTTGTTTTTTTAAAGCTTTGGCGCGCTTTGGAAAACAAAATTAAGTGGGGCTGTCCCCCCTTTGCAAAACACGCCTCACTTTTTGAGGTGCCCACAAGCCTCCTTGTGAAATGCACTTTGCTTTTCAGGAGGGGTGCCCACCTTCCTTTGTGAATCGTGGTTCTTCTGTAAACTCGATGAAACGCTTTAGGGTGCATTTGGGAGTTTCACAAAAGGTGGGCGGGCAAATAAGCTGAGGCATCCCCCTCGGTCCTTGGGGTGTAAGTGAGGGGGTGTGCCTACCTATGGGATGTGTCCATGTGGAACACTAGGTTTTGTAGATGAAGCAAAGAAAATGCATGACCAAATGCGAATTCAAGGGCTGAATCCATCATAACCTATTGCAGTTGCGTTAACACCCTACTCAAGGCATCTCACATAACAACCTTGTGACAATGGAACATAAAGATCAAGAGACTCTTGGTAGTTTGGTACCTTTATGTCCAAAACTAAATTCAGTGTTCTTGTTGTAGGCTTGTGTCAACTGCACCAACAATCTTTCTCATTGAGATCTTTTGTGGTTGGTCACTGTTTGATATGGACGTGGAAGAAATGGGACGTCAAGACAAAACATGACATATATTCTGTGCCACTGCCTACGGTGATTAGTTATTGTTCTAGTTCTTACATTCAAGTTGGTTATAGAATTCTGCAATTGACAATGCATTCATATGTTTTGATAGAAATATTGGTACTTGTCTTGTATTTAAAAGGACCTTTTGATTTGTTCTTTTATGTACCTTTTATCCCCAAAAGACGGATCACATTAATTAGTTCACAATCACATTGTTGCAGGACCTAGAGGGAAATGGCACACTTTAGGAACAATAATTTTGAATTGAAAACTGGACAACCTGTGGAATAAAATTGCAATTGGATTGCTAAAATTTGTTTGTAAAATCATTGTATGCTAAAAAACAAGTGGCAACATTATAGCTCTGCAGGAGTGATGGTGGTGGAGCCAGGAGCCATCGACACTGTTTGTAATGAAGACCACATTATCAAGCTTAGAAATTGATTAATTCCTCTAATAGTGCTCTTCACAGGTAAAGTTAATTAAATAGAGAAGCCATGTCCTCTTCATTTTTGGCAATCAATGCATCATCAATGGTGACGAAGATGAGCAACTCGGCCGAGTAGGTACGGACTCGGCAAGTTAGATCAGTTCAGTACCAAACTGGCTGTACCAAACCAGCTGAGTCAAAGTGGTCACTAAATTGATCGAGTCATACATTAACTCAGCCAGTTCGGTACCAAATCAGTCATCGAACGGAGCAGAGGGCTGAGTCAATATGGTTGAAAGTCAACTCGACCAACTTATTTGAGTCTGAGTTTGAATTGACCTTTAAAAACACTGATAATTGGGGTTCAGGGTAATTTTGTTTTTAAAATTGAAGTTTTCCTCGAACTGTTCATCGCAGTGAGGAAGCAGACCAACTCGATCAAGTAGGTATGGACTCAGCCAAGTTTGACGGGTTCGATACCAAACTGGCCAAGTCATACATAGACGCAGCTGGTTTGGTACCAGACCTGTCCCCAAACCGATCAGAGGGCCGAGTTGGTATGGATTTGGGTCAACTCAGTCAATGCCAAGTCCGAGTCCAAGTTGACTGATTTTAAAAACACTGTGTAGGCCATAGCTTGTGAACTTGCACCTCATTTTGACATCGGCATAAATGGAGAGTATGATAACCAAGGCCTCTGTGGTACTGGTCTCTATATCATGCACATCCAACCATTTTCAGGCATTCTATAGTTTACTTCAAACTCCAGAGCAGGCGATTGATTGTACATTACTGCTATTTTCTTTGAGGTAACAACTGCTTGCATTTATGTATAGGAGACTGCAAAACTTCACCTTCATGTGCACGGTTATTATCTTCATCATGGCAACATTGTTAAGGGCATCAGTATAACTACAGTATTTTCAAGATTTCTTAACCACAAGAATTCAATCTTCTTTTTCTAGCTAATATTTCTAACATCTTGCTGTCTCCGACACAGGTGATAACAGGGTTCAATTTTGTTCCTTCTAAATCTACTGCCTTGTCCACACAGTGTCCACACCCGCATACCCTCCTAGGATCATATGATCCTTAAGGATCCTGTTAGGATCCATTTCTAAATAAAACCAATAAGGGAGATGGATGCAAGACAAACCCCATCATGGATTCCGTGACCTGTGTATGTTCTATAATGAATCCCTCTCTGTGAGAAAAGATATAAGAAATAGCGAATGGAAACGAAGAAAAGCATCCATACTAGATGTTTCTGGAAGGCTATTACATTAAGTTCATTGATCAATATGTTAAGTTATGGTTGCCATTATCATATACAAATTGTTATAAGCTGTGGTTGCGTGTTTAAATCAAAGCACCTTCATTGCTAAGACCTGGGTCCAAATCCTGCAAGACATGTTGCCACATTAACATGGGCAGTTAATTCAATTCTAGTTTGATTCTAATAAGAGGTCCTATAGAGCATGTAGGTATCAAAGGACGTTAAACAATAAACAAACAATCATGTCTATAGTTTTTTGAAAACCCTAAATTTACAAATCTTTGAATTCTAAAATGTTGAGAATTTTATCGTAGCTGCATCCTTTCTGTACCCATACACGATTCTATTAATTTGCACTGAAGTGCTATGTTCTTTAGACATTCTATACATTACACTCAGAGAATAGAAATCTTGCTATGTATGAAGCAAATAAGCTTTGCTAATTGTCCACTTTGTTTTTTTGGCATCTTGGATGTATCATGTGGCAGACTGTATTTTATGATTGTTTGACCATTACCGATAGCTGATTATCATATTTAGTAGTCCTTGATTTTTCATATGCCATAACCAATAGAGGAATCATCTTTTAAGATTCCCTATTATCAGAAGTAATTGATTATATGGCATTCTTTTGCAGGTATCTTTTGTATTTACAAATCAAGTTGATGGAAAACTTGTTCCCGTTGAGTCTGCTGAAAGGAACGTGTTGGGCCAGAAGGGATGTGTAGTTAAAAGACAGACGCAATTTGGAAAATTACTAGGTACAAAGACGTGCCAGTTGCAAGAATCTACAGTTTTATCTCAGCAACAAGTGAACAGTTTTCCAAGAACAGGACAACAATCTGGCTCTATTGATCCCATTGAGAAGAGATCAAATTTACATAGGTTGTCAAATAAAATGTCCAAATCATCCTGCATGGGTAATTCAGATTTTAAGTTGAGCAGGCCGAATGTCTCTCATGTAGTTCAAAAGTCTCAGTTACCTGTGAAAAGAATGTTTTCTGAGGCTAATGATTTAGATGATGATTTTGCATAGCTTTAAATATTGTACAAAGGGGTTTGAAATGAAAAATATTATCCAACAAAATAAAGATGGCAAGTTGCATTTTTGTCCTCGTCTCAATCTGCTTTCGGAAGAGGCTACATTTTCTCATAAATTCCTACTAACAGTCATCTAATTGAATATATCCAACGTGACATGCTTGTTATTCAACTTCCTTTACTCGGGTGTACAAAAGAAATTGAAGATTTGTATTAGATTATGTTTATAATAAAATTGCTATGATTTCTTAAAAATGAAGATTGTCTGGTTCAGTTGGTTCGGGGTTGCAGGGAAGCCAGCCCCTCCTCCCCCGCCAAGCCTCAAGCTTGATCTGAGCTGGTGCATCCAAGATGCTTGGCTGAAGCTGCTTCGGGGGATTTTGGCACACTTTCTGCCATTTCTGAAGTGCCCGGTCCGAAGCGCGCTTCACATGTGCTTCTGAGGAAGGCCTGCGCGCTTCCAATGGGGAATGAGGTGTTTTGGTGTGCAGCTGAGGGTTATTTTTCCTTACTAGTGCTATTTAAAGAGGTCCCCACCCTCCATTTCAATTCCAATCTCTAGTGATTAATGGTAAGTAAAAGTGACATCTCTTTATCTTTCATTTTCATCCTTTTACTCTAAATTTTTAACACATTACCATTAATTGTTTCCCTGTGGATGTTTGAGGAGTGGTTCCAACCTCATTGACTTCATATGGAGAAAGTAGAATTTTAGGTCCCATTCAAAATTCAACAGACTTCTAATGCCATGAGGGATTTCAAGATTGGCAAGATTGCAAATGTTTCCAATCGATTCTATCATGTATGAGGGTGGTGTTGGAATTGACATTTAGTCAAGAGAACCAAGCCCTTTATGTACCCCCTGGCTGTTGGTGGCATTGATTGTTGAACCTTTATCACACCCCAAGAAAAAATGTACCCCTTCACTCAAGTATAAACTCTTTTGTTGAACTCTTCTCTTTGTCGTCGGTCAGTGACTTAGTGGTGTATGTGCACCGACCTCCATCTTATATACGTGCGCAGAGAACTTAAGCAGGGAAAGACAAAGATGTGGGATGTGTTTCTTGGAGATATGGATTTGAACAGTTTGGAGTCAAGTTGGCTAATGCCAACTTGATCTTTATGAACTAGTGCTAGAGTCGGTCACTTTTGATGATATTGATCCTCTTGAGGGGTCATCCTCCACATCAACAAATGCACGGATTGCATTGGATATAGGGGAGGAGGAGGAGGAGGAGGAGGAGAGAGCAGTGGCAGCGGGATGCCAATCTTGATGATTATGACATGGAAGACTAATGACAATCACGACTCATGAACTATGAGATTCTTTCCTCTACGGTTCTAGTAGACATTTACCCCATGGCTATTTTGTATTTGTCATTGGCATTCCCACCTATAGTATCGCTGACTCTAACTCAACAAGTCTATCTACATTGTAATACATTTGGATTTTGATGACTTAATGAGATTGAGAATGCCGCAACTTATGATTCTAATTTCTTGTGTGTTCGGTGTTTGTCATTTGATCATCATTGATGTTACAATGTGTTATGTAAATCTTATAGTTTCTAACAAAATATGAATCTTTATGTCTATATTTCATTTTGTATGTGTAATTAAGAAAAAATCATATATATAATTATATATATATATATATATATATATATATATATATATATATATATATATATATATATATATATATATAAAATAAGCTTGTCCCTCCCGTGGTCTTGTTTCCGTGGAGTCACGGCGGTTTAGAGTCGCCGTGCTTGTGTTAGATACTCGTATTTCCATGTCCCTTGTGTCTCGTGTCCACGTGTCTGGTGACTTAGATGACATGTAATGCACCTAGGGTGGTTACAACTGAGGAGAATGATAGGTAATGCGCCTAGGGTGGTTACAACTGAGTGCATGGAGTCCATCTTCAAGAGAGAGGATATTGTATTTGCAACAAAATGTTTGATATTAGTACAAGTAGATAAGGAGGGGCATCTTCACTACTCTCATGACATACATAAAATCATTGATAGTCACAACAAGGTATTTGAACCTATTCCACCTGGACCACCACTAGATAGGGGGTTTGAGCATATTATAGAATTGGAGGAAGGTGCAAAGCCAATTATCACTACTCCTTACAGGCATCCAAAGAGGTGCAAGGACGGAATTGAAAAGGCTATTTAAGAATTGTTGGATATGGGTCATATTAGGCCAAGTTCTACTCCTTTTGCATCTTCAGTGGTTTTGGTAAAGAAAAATGATGGAACTATACGCATGTGCATTGATTACAAGGCCTTGAACAAGAAGACCATTAACAATTTGTATGTTGGTTTGTAAGTTTGTAATTGCTAGAATCTAGAATCTAGATGGTTGATGCTCGAATGATTAATCATTGATGAACTATGTAGCATGGATGCCATTTCTATCTATATTGATGTACAAATATGCATGTTTTCATATATACTGCAACTGATTTGTCTTTCTACATGTTTTTTGAATATATATATATAACAAATGCTTCTGGGATGCTTCACTTTCGAGGATTTTTGAAAAATGACGCTTTTGACGCTCCCGCTTCGTGCAACATTGGTCTGGTTACACTACAAATTATTATTTTGCCTAATAAACAGAGTAACGTTTCAGCGTTGAACCTCGCTAGTTAAAAGTTCGGGGACAAATAGTTGTTGCTATGCAAAAAGGTAAGGCGCTGTAAATAATTATCACGCTATGTTGTTTTTAATTTTATTTTGTAATTTTGATACGATTTAATAATTTTTCTAGGATCATGTAAGTTGTTTTTAATTTTTTGTATACTTTAAAAAAGTCTATTAGAGTCTATTAAGGGGACCTTTATGTCATTAAACGATATATCATATTTTAGTATTTTATATTAAGATATTATTAATAGTAATAAGCACTGAAGAGTTAAACTTTTTTTTTTGGAAATAAAGTTTCTGAAAATATTTGGACACTTTCATTGTTCAGAAGATGTATTTAGTGTAAAGCAAGCTGTGGCTGACTTAATGGGAATTGAACTATAGATCTGCAGAGTGTGCTGGATTACTAGCAATGTCTTGACAACAGTGGTAATTGATTGAGCTAGCCCTTGTTGAAATTATGACAACAATTAAAAGAAGCTATGGTAAAAACCAAATTTACTTGCGGTAAACATTTGGTGGTTTATGTAACGGTGGTGGTTCATATAACGATGGTAGTTTATGTAACACATGTAACAATGTTAGTTATGGATAATTATATATCTATGAAGCCCCGAGAGGCACATGTAAGTTTTAAGTTTGTTGAAATTGTTGAAATTATGACAACAATTAAAAGAAGCTACGGTAAAAACCAAATTTACTTGCAGTAAACATTTGGTGGTTTATGTAATGGTGGTGGTTCATATAAGGATGGTAGTTCATGTAACAATGTTAGTTATGGATAATTATATATCTATTGAGCCCCGAGAGGCACATGTATGTTTTAAGCTTGTTGAACAATAATATATTGTTGTTCAGCAATAATATACTGATACCTTGCCTCGAGGATGTTTCCTTAACTTGTACGGACTTTGTGCGATTTGTTAGAGGCCGCGGAGTGTAAACTCCGTGTAAATGAATGCAAACTCAGGAAGTGTTGCAAACTCCACAAGTGGTATCAGAGCTGAGAAAGGTCGCACGCAGAGGAGAAAGGTAGAGTCGTAAATGATCGGAGTTGAGAAAGATTGTGTGCAGAGGAGAAAGACCGAGCCGTGAGTTGAGAGAGGTCGTACACAGAAAAGGAAGAAAGATTGCTGGTCGGATAAGAGCCGAGAGGTTGCTAGTCGAGAAGAGAGCTCAGAGGTTGCTGGTACTCATTGGTAAGCCGAGCCGCTGGAGAGGAGAAATCATGTGCTATTATGTTTGATTTGATTTGCTGCCTTTGGTGGAGGTGTCTATTCTATCCGATTTGATTCATCGGAGGCTGTCGTTTTTTCTTTATTCGAGGTATATTTATTTTACAAAAAATTCCAAAGTTCGATTTGGAGGAGGTTTGCTCGATTTGGTGGAGATAAATTAAAAAAAAATATCCAATTTTTTTTTTGGTGTTGGTGGAGGTAATATTTTTTTTTAAAGAAATTCCAAAATTTGATTTGGTGGGGGTCCATGTGTAAATCCGAGACAAGGGTTATGTAGTTAAGAAATAAACAAACTGTGTTAAAGTTTGGTGTTTGTTCCAATGGCGAAAATTTCAAACTCTAAGTTCAAGGTGGAGAAGTTTAATGAGAAGAATAATTTTGAGTTGTGAAAGTTCAAGATGCAAAATGTGTTGGTGCAACAGGGTCTGCACAAGGCATTGGGAGGCAAGACAAAGAAACCGATGGGTATGATAGATGGGGATTGGGAAGATATGGATGCAAGAGTTCTCAACACCATTCAACTGTGTTTGATAGATGATGTTTTGTTCCATATTGTTGGAGAGGAAACCACATCAGGCTTATGGAGCATAATGGAGAGCCTTTACATGACAAAATCCTTGACAAACCAAATATACTTGAAGATGCAATTATACAATTTATGAATGAAGGTATCAAATTGCTAATCATTTAAATATTTTTAATACTCTTATATGCCATTTAACTAGTATGGATGTAAAAATTGAAGATGAAGACAAGGCAATTACGTTGTTGTGTTCATTGTCTGAATCTTGGGGCCACTTAGTCACTTCTATTAGCTTTAGCACAATTGATACTCTTGATTGTGATTATGTTGTGGGAGCCTTGTTGTTTGAGGAAGTGTGTAGGAAATCCAATACATAAGCCTCCACACCAGAAGCAATGGTGGTTATGGGTCGATCCAAAGAAAGAAGGGGAGAAATCGAGAGGTACATCATGATCTAATTCAAAAGGAAAAAAACAATGGAGGAAATCCAATACATAAGCTGTAGAAAATCCAGGTCCTATCAGCAAGACTTCTTGGCCTGTCTTTGACCAAGCAAAGTCA
>SNQJ01S0148053.1:8954-23642 GCA_010110895.2 Picea sitchensis
TGAGTATGACTTTGATATCAAGCACATCAAAGGAAAGAAGAAAAAAGTGTTTGATGCACTCAGTAGAAGAGTGCATGAGTTGCATGCTACAACCATTGGCATGTACCAATCAGATCTGAAAGACAGAGTTGTGGAGGCTACAAAATCATATTTTCAATAATGGAGTTAGTAACAAAATTGCAGCAAGGTAAAATGCAATAGAAAATTGAGGATTATGAATTGGGAATTGATGGAATTCTCTTGTACAAAAACATAGTTTATGTACCAAATTCTTCATAATTGAGGTGTGAAATTTTAAAAGAAATGCACAATGTACTTTATGTGTGACACCCAGGATATCAGAAAATAATTTCAGTAGTCAAAAGGAAATATTATTGGCCAGGCATGAAGAAGGAATTTGTTGATTTTATTGCCAAATGATTAGAATGTCAAAAGGTAAAGGATGAGCATAGACACCCAACATGTTTTATAAAACCATTACCCATTCCTGAGTGGAAGTGGGAAGTGGTGAAAATGGATTTCATCACAGGATTTCCCAAAACAAGCAATCAACATGATGCAATCATGGTAGTAGTGGACAAGTTTACTAAATCTACCCAATTTATTCCTATGAAGACTACTCACAAGGTAGATGACATTGTTGATATTTATATAAGGGAGGTAGCACGCTTGCATGGCATACCCAAGACAATTGTGTCTTACAGAGACCCAAAGTTTACCTCAAAGTTTTGGAAGGGTTTATTCGAGGGGTTTGGAGAAAATATGAACTTCAACACAACCTATCATCCTAAGTCTCATGGATAAATAGAAAGATTAAACCAAGTGATAGAGGACATGTTAAGGATCTATGTGATGGATAAACCATATAAATGAGAAGATTATCTACACTTGGTAGAATTTTCCTACAACAATGGGCATCAAGCATCACTGAAGATGAGCCTGTTTGATGCACTTTATGGTACGAAGTGAAACACCACAGTAAGCTGGGAAAACCCAGCTGATAGGGAAGTGATTGGGCCAGAGTTGCTCAAGGAAATGGAAGAACAAATGTTGCAAATTAAGAAGAATTTGAAGGTGTTAGCGTCAGAAGTCACTCCTGGATTGCTTGCAGGGGATGAGCCTGAAACCCATCAGTTTAATGTCGCGATTTGTTATAAAGGAGTGATCAAATGGGAGGAAACTCAGAACAATATCGTCTCAACTCTGAAACTAGCCCGGGCATGCATGAGTGAGGGAGGTCTTAGAGAAACTCCAAACAATGAGTTGTAATAAAGGTGAGTAGGTGGAAGACTTGTATAAGAAGAGTGCAGGGGATTGTTATAAACATCAGGTTCCTAACAGACTGTGAGAGCAGGCATCTGAAGGCAAGATATTCTTACACCCAAATGCAGGAAACCAGAGAAAACAGTAATGCAACAATAAATCATTTATCATAACATAATTGTGCTAATTCATACGAAGCATTCGATCATGAACTCTCTGGCATGAGACGAAACATATATGGAAAAGGAAAACTATTTGTCATAAAACAAGAAATCTCAAACACAGATGCATAACCAGAAAACCAGAATGGTTGTTAAAACTTTACAGTTGGGAGCTCTGCTCTACCATCGATAGATACAAAAATGGTGAAAATGCCTACATATACTCGAAACAACAACAAAAACAAAACCGAGACGTCACATTAAACACATTGCGTCTGCATGGCTTCTGACAATCTGCACCTGTAATCTTTGAATAATCATGCACCAACGACAGACGCAATCGGACTTCTGACAGCTCCGTGGGCGAATCGACGTGCCTTTAATTCATCGCTAGACTTTCCCATTATGGCGGAGATGATGTCTAACCACCACCAACCATTTCAATAACTGCTTCCCTGGGATTGAGGATGGTCTGGCCAACTCGGCACCTCGGGGACATGGACGGCCCTTCGTGTTGCCACCTGGATTAGCTAAGTGATTTGATGCATAGGCGTGGAGGCCAACGCGAAAGATGGGGCACAAAAAAGGAGTGGTGGGGCCAAAACCATGGGGGTGAAGTAAGAAGCGATGAGGGATGAGGGAGGTTGCAAGGGAGACACATGGCGGAAGGAAATAAGCGGAGGAAGAAGGAGATGAGACGTGATGGGCTCATTTTAGTGGGAGGCTGATGTGGAGGGGAGTGGGACACATGACAGGTGGTGAGTGGATGATGAGATGTGGAAAGGACCACCTAGACTAAAGAGTGGAGAAGGACAGATGACACACGGCAGTAGGGGAAAGGTGGCTCTGAAAGATGACATAACGGGGGAAGGGCCCACGTTGGTTAAACATAGAGCAGTTGAGAAGGATGGGATCACGCGAGTGTCGTTGATCCGGGCGCTTAGATCTCGGTTGTTGGGAAGCTGCGCGCCCGATTCCAGACCCCCCCCCTTGGCTTAAAGGTAGAAAGGCAGGGGGGTCCGGAATTGCCTTGAGCGTCGTTGATCTGGGCACTCCGATCAGGACCGTCGAAGAGATGCACCTTTGATTCCGGACCCGGGGGGCAGAATCTTATATGCACCATTGATCTGGGCATGAGAATTTCTGCTGCCCAAACTTGCTTGTAGCTTACCACAGGCGCGTAAGCATTCCAAACTTAGGACAAGTGGGTTTTAACCCATTCCTTTGCATTCTAACCTCCTTACAAGAAATATCGCTAACAGAAGGATGCCTAGGATAGGCAGAAAATGTATGCTAATAAGAACAAAACTCACAAGGAATTTAAAGTAGGGGATCATGTTTTCTTAAAACTGAAGGCCAACATAAGCTCCCTGAAGTTGGGAAATTGTTCAAAGTTGGAAGCTCGCTATTTTGGGTCATTTGAAATCCTAGAGAGGATTGGTCTAGCAGCATATATGCTTGCATTTCCTGCATCTATGTTTATACATAATGCATTTCATGTCTTGTTGCTAAAGAAATATATACCTGATGTTAATCATGTTATTCATTGGAATGTGATTCAGGTGGAGCAAGAAAGAATTTTTCAAGTGCATCCAGTGCACACACTGGATCGGAAAATAAAGCATCTCTGGAATCGAGCCATAGGGATTGTAAAAGTCCAGTGGACCTGGTACATTACCGAGGACGCAACATGGGAGCATGGAGATGTTATGTGGGTAGAGTATCCACATCTTTTTGAAGATTTTGAAAATCTTGTTGTTTGTTATGTAAATAAGTTGCACTGAAGACAATGAAAAAATAAGAGGAGGGGATTGTAACACCCCAAGGCCGAGCCCCCACTGAATTGTAATTGTGTTATAGGCTAGTGAGCCAATTTTTTATAAGCTCAAAGACTTATAATTTTATTAGGCTGGAGATCCTAGATTCTTAAGGCTAGTAAGCCTATTTTTTTATTTGTAAACACTCATATTATTAATAAACTTACATCGCTATGTGTAGACCGACCATGAAGAAATAGTTATGGGGGACTAAGCTCCACTAGGTAGGGTAAGGGAAGGGGCTAAGCTTCTAGGAATAATGGCTAAGCTAGAGAGCTTACCTCTAAGGGAATTATATTATATTATATTATATTATTATTTCCAAAAGGCTATGGTTGACATAATTTGTGTTGTACTAAGTTCCTGGGGAAAGGGAAAGAGTGTTAAGTGGAGCTCATGTAGCTTCAAGAAGATATGTGTCAACCTGGGTGCATGCAGTTTATAACTAGGAAATCCAGCTCGTTGGAGGGTTCAATTTCCATTCTGGCATGGATCCGTAAGTCTCACATTCCCTCACCGTTCTTGTGTTCCCTCTCCATTCTTGAGACCCTCATGATTCTCACAATCCTACCCTATGCCTCACTAGTTCACGCACTGAGTTGTTTCCTTCATCATTGACCTCTTTATCTATCACACACCTCTAGACTATGCAAGCGCGGTAAACTACCCCGTACCTTTCTTGTGAAGTTGTTGGAAGCCCTACATAATTTTTCTATTTGAACAAGAAATTGCATTTTCTGTAGTTGCCTTCCCCTCGATTTCGTAAACGTTTTTAAAAATTTTGAGATATTTACTGGGTTGAGAAATATTTTGATTAATCTTTTACTGTTTGCATTTTTGTTTTGTTTTATGTTGATTCATGACTGCAAGCTTGAATCAAACATAAAAAACTAGCTTGGTGTTATAATTTGTATGAATTTAGAATACATTCATTTAAAAGGTCATCATGCCTATATCCAATCTAAATCCAATATTTGAATGACCTGTTTTTTGATGTTTTGGGTTTTGATGTAATTATTATATGGTTCGATGATTTGTATTCAAATTATGAGGAGTTTTGTTCTGATATATTTTAAACCCCTTACCAATTCAATGGTCATTCTAGTAGTCATAGAAATCAATGTGAATCTACTGTACTCTATCCTTACCTCACCCTACTGGCACAATGTAAACGAGCCATTCAGTACAAGTATAGGGTTTCAGTAATCTCTGTGTTTCGTTCTCATTACCAAGAATGGTAAATCTTTACGATCAAACCCTTGATATTCATTCCCATTATCTATGCTATGATAACTCACAGAACTTGTTGTGGTATTTTCCCCATTATCCATTCGTATTTGTTCCTATCGCTTCTACTGTTCAAACCTAAAACTATTTTGAGTTATCCCTGTTGTACTTTGGTCGTGTTTGTCATGGCTCCTGTCATTTTCTTGGAGCTAAATGGCTGCTAGGAATTACTCTCTCACAACGATGCAATAGAAGACTTAAAATTCCAAGGATGGGATGTCTTCCTAAAAATATTTGAAGGCTATAACCTTTAGGTGGCACAGACTTTCGATGGTTGTAGAGAAAAAATTGGGGACACACAGTTAGAGCTAACCAAGGGGTTTGTAAGTGAAGAAATAGGGATTCCATTGACATGAGAGAAATGGTTCAAACACTCATGAATTGAAGGAGTGCCATGGATCCTATTTGTGACATCCCAAAAGATCAAATGTTGTGAAAAAGGTATCCTCATCTCCCTAGTTAAACCTAGGTGGCATAGCATGTTGATGATCCTCAAACAATTCGTGACCTATCAAGGTCAATACAGATTAATATTCCTCTACCATATTTTCTTACTTATGCACTTCATTGATTTTTAATTAAGCATGTCATTTTATTTGTTGAGAAGTCTCTATAAAATTTTCAAGAGATATAAGAGACAGAGTGTCCATTCTAGTCTTTTTCATCACAAATTGATTAAGATTCTTTTTATTCATCACTTTTCAACTGTGGGTGATTGTTGGGATAAGTTTTTTGTGAGGAATGGTTTTTCCATGACCGTTCCTGTAATAAATCCTATCCTAGACGAGCCACTCATTAAAATCCATTCTAATTTTTCAATTGATACGCCAGACTCTACCAACAAAAACCCTCTAGAAGCCGTGATGTTGAGTAAGTTTCACTTACATGATTTTCTAATCAAGTGAGTGTTAAGTGGAAGGTTAATAATTGTTTTGTTACTAAAATTGAAGCTAGACCGAATGTTATTATTAATCCTAATGTTGAAATACCTTGCAAAGAGGTTAAAAAGGAATGCACAGATGTAGGGTTCAAAAAAAAAAAGGGCAGGTCGCCAAATTTTGAGAAAGATTAGGAATCAATCCAACACTCATCTGATCTCAATTGGTCCGATCGAGATCGATGAGTACTTGGAACCTGAGATCAAAGAGTTCCTCATTCTTAAAGACCCAGATTTGCAAAGTTACAGAAAGAAACACATTGTTTCTACCAAACCCTATGACTTTGTGACAAATCTTCCACCGTGCCTCAAGGGTAAGGAGGGGTTCCCTAGTATCAGTCCTGATTAGAAGCAGATAACAGATAATGTGGATACACCCATGTTTGACCATGATCTCCATAGAAATTCCATTCCTCATGTACAGTTTCATGACTGTTTCCTTTGGATCGAACGATATTACATCGATATCCCCCTTCTCCAGGCCCGAATCAAGACGCTTATCGTTCAGAACGAATTATTGAGACGAGAAAATATTGATCTCAAAACACATGCAGAGAAAGGGGATAAACGCATTAAGAGGTCAAGGAACATAGTGATAAAAAACGCAACCAATGTCAAAGCGATAATTAATTCAAAAATATCCGACCCATCTTTAGTCAATTTCTAAATGGTATAACAGTTTCTCCTCTTATTTGATGCATGTTATCTATTTTCGAAATAAGTCGATTTGGAATTTGATTTTATTCCTAAACTAAGACTGGCTACAAAATTTTCGATTATGTAGCCAAGTCTCTTTGTAAATAAAAATTAGAAATTGGTTGTGAATGATTTCCTAATTTATTAAAAAAAAATTGTCTTTTCAGGAAGTATGAAATTTTGTTGTTGATTATCTGGGTAGAAACGAATTCGATTATGCATCTAAGTGAATCAATAGTTTCTTTTCTTTCTGTTTTGCAAAAACTTTAATTAAGGTTTGAATACAATCAACTCTGTTATCATGGGATGTTAGCCCACTATTTTGGTAATATTTTGATTTTATGAAATCCTATCCTATCCTATGATATACGAGGATTTGATTTCAAATATCTTTAAATATTGTTCAGTTTGTAAGTAAAAAGCATCTTCGCTCGGAACAGATTATGGACAAATGATCTTCAGAACTTAATGGGACAATTATAGCATTTCATCTTTAGACCAATGTGAATGATGTCTCATTTATGTTTTGTCTCTCTTATTTTGGAATAGTAATGTGTTGTATAGATTTAGTCCCAACGACATATGATGCTCCATTTTATTCATGTTTTAAATGGTGTTCATAATTTTTTGTTTCACAAATTATCACTGTGATCGTGATATCGATTTTAATATCATGATTTACACATGATGTTTAGTTGATTGATAAAATGAATGTCTTACATTAAGCTTTTTGTTACTGTAATCGTTCATAATTATAAGATCATTGTGTATACATGTCTATTATTTTGTTCTCATATTCTGGATACCAATAAAATCTCGGAGTTTTTTCGAGAGGTATCTGTTCAAACCTCTCATAGATTTTTCTTACAGGTAGGACAATTGGAGATCTGGATCGCACAGAGGCATAGACATGTTATAAAACTATTTTCAAGTTAGATTTACTTGCATTTTCTTTCTGTTATTAATTTTTCTATCAGTGAAACAAGAAAGTTTTAGACTGGCTTTGACCATCGCTCAATCCTTGTTTCATAACATATTAAATTTAAAGTTCTTAGATTTGTTGTTAGAAAACATAAAATATAAAAAATGTGCTTTCTTTATCTACTTTTGCAAATGGTTACTAAACTTTGATTTTGCAAGGCATTCACCGAAAACTTGCAATCTGCACATAAATGGCATATTAATATTTATCTTTCCATTGAATGTATTTGTAAATAATCAGATTAAAGTATATATATTATTAATATAGTCTTAACGATGGATTAGTTTATTTCTTTAGTTTAGGACCCTAGATTGGAAAACAAAGCCATTAACCCTATCAGAATAGAATCACATGTGACTTGGGTTATTTAGACAACGGACCAGAACTTTCTTCAATTGGCTGACTGTCAAATTTTCCCATCAAAATGGCTAGAAGGAGGTTGTTGATTGATGAATGTGGAGGTTGCAAGACTCACCCCCTAGAAGGAGGGATTGAATTCAATTGATGGAATGTGGAGGTTGCAAGACTCCTGCCCCACACACTCACTCCCCTATCGTAATGTGTAGTCGCTCAAACAACACCGTTACATTTGAAACAACAACTACCTCAAACGATAATCCTGAGTTTCCCATTGAACCAACAACACCAGCTCCTCAAGGGGTCAACGTCCAAGAAATTGTTCATCGGACACTTATAAGGACACGTAGTACCTTGTCCTGTATCAGAAAACCTTGTATGCCTCTCAATAAACCCTTAGATTTCTTTGATATCTGAGAACAACTTCAAGGTACTGGTCTTCCTGACAAATTTTTAGGTGATAATAATACCAATCTTATCCAAACACCTACTCTTGGAGCCAGAGGGTCTGGTATCCCACCTTCCCCACCTGGTTCATATCCATCCTCTATAGGAGGAGAATCATATGACGAAAGGAGTTCCTCATCTGAATCATCTCAACCTTCGACACCACCAACACCCATGGAAAACCAAAACAATCCTGCCATACCTTGGCTCGATCAAGATGTCGTGGCTGTAATTGGACCTCAACACCCATTACCAAAACATTTGGAGAAATGGTTTCCTAAGTTTCATCCAGGTTCTAAACAATTTGCTGAGGATCACATAAAGAAGTTTATGTTGGCCATTAGACTCTGAAGCGTAGAGCATGAAGATGTAGTATGCAGACTCTTTCCTTATACATTTGAGGGCAATGCCTCCATGTGGTATTTCACCCAATAGCCCCAAACCATTGTCTCTTGGGACAAGTTTGAAACCTGTTTCTTAGAGAAGTTTTGAGATGAAAAATCTCCTGAAGGCTTGGTTATGGATCTCTCCAGCCTAAAAATGAATCTGAAGGAGAAAGTAAAATATTTTAACCAGAGATTTCTTACGTTAAAGAATCAAATTCCTACAGATTCAATGCCCACTGAAAGTCTAATTGTCACATATTACACCAAAGCTCTACATAATAACATAGAAATTTGGGTCAAAAGGTCTAAAAAGAGCTCACTGTTGGAATCCTTTGAGGAGGAAAGCCAAATTGAAAAGGATATATTAATCTTAAAATACAATCTCAATAGTGAAGCTGAAACAAATTCATCCACTAAAAAGAAAATAGAAATCCTTACTAGGCCTCCCCAAGTCGAAAGTCAAACTGAAACTATAGACTTAGAAATCTTGTAGAATCTTTCCAAAAAATATCAAATCAGGTCATGGACTTGAAGAGATCAACCGAGGAGGCATCCTCAAGTAAAGGAAGTTTTAAACCTCCATTCAGAAAAACTTTTCCTCCCAATCGGCCAAATCCGACCACTGAAGGTCTCAATTTCAAAATCTTGCAGTACACTCTTCAAACCACTCTAGAAGCACATGATAATCCTTCTTCTGCCTGTCCTGAAAGTTCTAAAGACGTAGTTGATGAAGAAGTACCAGAAGAAGAATATTCATCCCCAAATATCTTCGGTCACTTCTCTGACAGTGTTTTCCAAGGAAATTTTGAAATTGTCCATCTCTACAACACAAGAAGCAAAACACAGAACAAACCTTCTTCTAAAGTGAGTAATAATGTGCTTCCAAAACAGTCGAAGCAAGCTGAAATTAAATAAATTTTAGCAGCCCCTGTTTTAGAATACGATTTAATTGAAGATCCAACAAAACTGAGGGCTAATATTTTTGTTTTTGAGTTGCTGAAATTTCCCCTTATTTTGTAGAAAATGTTGTAGAGTATCACTGAAAACAGTCAAAAGAAAAAACCTAGCAGCAAGAAAACAATATAAATTGGTTCAAAAACAACCCAAAATATCCCAACTAAAATGACATATGAATCTCCAGATAAAAGGGTTTTAGCTGAAAAAACTGTAGCAAATGTAAATAAAATTATTTTAGGGACAACAACTAAAAATCAGCAAAATTCTACTATTAACACTTGGAAATATGTCCCACCTTTCTTGCTAAATTTTGAAATTTTTAATAGGAATGTACATAATTGTATGGTTGATTCCGGTGCATCATCAAATGTCATGCCATTATCTGTTTGTCAAAAAATTAACGCAGAAGTTAAACCTTCTGATCTCAAAATCATTCAGCTAGATCGAACAAATGTAAAGGTAATCGGTGAACTTAAGGATGCTATTGTTATATTATCTTCCAATCGTAAGGTCCATCATATAATTGACATTATTTTTGTTGATATCCCTGAAGTCTATGGTATGTTTTTAAGCAGGTACTGGTCCAAATAGTTGCATGGTTACTTCGCCACAAATTGGTCTCATTTGTGGCTACCGGAAAATGGATAGCCCAATAAAATTAGGATAAACTAAGAATGTTATCTTAAGAACACCGTGAAGGATCTAAATTATGCAAACGAACCTTTTATGACATCTACTAATTCATTTGAAATGCAGGGAATGAATAGATTCTTTGGTAACTTCATGACCAAAATTTCCCCTATCACTGATCCTGGGCAGCGATCAGAGGTTATGACCTATACTCGGACATCAACTTTGCCAAGTATGCCAAACTCTTCTCACGAAGCCCAAATCTGGTCATTGTACTTTGACAGATCCAAATCCAAAGAAGGATCCGGTGCAGGATGTGTACTCATAGATCCCATAGGTAATAATACTTTCATTGCCTATTGATTAGAGTTTGAGTGCACTAATAACACCATCGAATACGAAGCACTTTTACAAGGGATTAGGAAATCTTTGGATATGGACGTACAAAATTTAATGGTATTCGGTGATTCAGAAATTGTGGTTAGGCAAGTAAGAAATTCCATACATTTCTTATCACCACATCTAAAAATTTACCAAACTGAGGTATGGAGTTTAATGATAAACTTTTTATCATTTAACATAAATTCCATTCCTAGACTAAGTAATTCGGAGGTTGATTTATTGGCTAACGTCGCTTCTAAACTATTGCCCGCAGAAGGTATTTCTCCTAATGCATTTTCAATTGAATTGTTGTTTAGGCCATCAATCCCGGATAACATCACCAACTGGAGAGTGTTTGACGATGACCAACAGATCATCAATTTCTTGCATATGGAGGACACCTTCCAAGATGTAGTCATTGATGAAGGCACTCACGATGAAAACAACCAAAATTTCACGGTAATATCAGATCCTACATCTCTTGAATCGACATATGATCTGGTAAACTCTATTCCCAGATCTGTTGTAAGACTAGAGAAGTTTTATGACTTGCATGATAAATTTAGGGGGTCAATTAATTGTGAAAAGAATAGTTCTTCTTTGATTTATGAGACGGTCAATTTAGGGACAAAGGAAAATCCCCAAAATATTAATTTGGGAATGTTATGCTCTGAGCAAGAAATATTTTCTTTTATAAAATTGTTGAAATAATTCAAAGACATTTTTTCCTCGACATATGAAGATTTGAAAACATTTGATCCTAATATAATACAACATGCCATCCCCATGAAACCCCAAACTCATCCTTTTCAGCATAAATTAAGAAAGATGCATCCCAAATTAGAACCCACTGTCAAGAAAGAACTGAATAAATTACTAAATGCAATGATAACTTTCCCAGTGAGACACACACAATGGGTGTCTAATATAGTTCCTATAAGGAATAGAAGTGGTGAAATTCGACTCTGTGTCGACTTTCATAACTTGAACCGACCATCTGATAAAGATAATTATCTCGTTCCTCCAATGGAACAAATTATTCAGTAGGTGTATGGTTCTGAAAGACTTTCTTTGTTATATGGTTTTGTGGGATACAACCAGGTCCTCATGTCCCCTTCAAACCAACTTAAAACAACTTTTCATACCCCATGGGGCACTTATGCCTATAGGAAGATGCCTTTTGGGCTTATAAATGTCAGGGACACTTTCCAGAGAGAAATGGACATTGATTTCCGTGGTCTCATAAATCAATGATTTCTGGTCTATCTTGATGACGTTACTGTTTTCTCTAAAAACAAGAAAGATCACTTGTCTCACCTTAGGGTTGTCTTAGAATGATGGCGCAAGTATGGCATATCTCTCAACCCTAAGAAATTAGTCTTTGCAGTAGATCAAAGAAAACTAATTAGGTTTATAGTGTCCAAAGACAGAATGATTATCGATCTCGAAAGAACCCAATCTATTTCTAAACTCTCCTCTCCTCCTTCCAAAAAATCCATGCAATCATTTTTAGGCAAGACTAATTTCGTTAGAAGATTTGTCCCAAGTTTTTCAGAAATGGTAAGACCATTATAGAAATTAATTAAAAAGGAGGTTTTGTACCATTGGGGACCATAATAAAGTCAATCTTTTGACTCCATTAGAAAAGCAATAGTAGAATCTCCTTCCTTGATGAGCCATGATGTTTCCCAAGATTTCACGCTTTACACCTTTTCTTTTGACCGATCTTACATTGTTGTGTTAACACATAAAAATGTTGAAAGTAATGACATACCCATTTCCTTCATGTGCTCATCTTTCAAAGGAGCAAAGCTTAAATACCCATCAGTGAATCAAAGGGCATATGTTGTTTTTAAAGAAGTGAAACATTTTCGGTCGTACCTGTTGAAATCCAAAACCAAGGTTATTGTTCCCTACCTAGCTGTAAGAAACTTGTTGGTACAAAATGAACTGGGTGAGAAAAGGGAAAATTGGATGACGTCCTTGCAAGATTATGACCTCAAAATAACCCATTCACAAATTGTTAGAGTTCAAGGCCTATGTAAACTAGTTTTTGATTCAGTTAAAGGGCAGGAAAGTCAAATTAATACCTTAACTGTAAATCAACACAATGAAAATAAAATCAACTATGCACAAGTTGCTACCAATTCTTGGTATAAGAACATTAAATTTTACTTGACACATGGATCTTCTCCTCGCTATCTATACCCTAAGAATAGAAGAGAACTAAGACTGAAATTTACATCTTTCCAGTTAATAAATAATGCATTATTTCGAAAGAATTTTGATGGTGTTCTTATGCGTTGTTTGGAAAAGGATGAAGCAGAGAAAGTACTATCTAAACTTCATGTAGGTGAGGCTGGTGGTCACTTTGGTGGAGACACCACTTCTTAAAAATTATTAAGAGTTGGGTACTATTGGCCCACATTATTTAAAGATGCCCATACGTTGTTTCATAAATGCATAATCTACCAAAAGGTTGTTGGACGGGTGAAAAAGGCAGCATTCCCTTTGCAACCGGTTACTGTATATTCACGTTTTCAGCAGTGGGGTATTGACATCATAAGACCAATTAACCCTTATTCTTCACAACAACACAAATATATCATTACAACAATGGATTATTTTATCATATGGTCCAAAGTTGCACCTTTGAAAGTGGTAAATACAAATCAGGTAGTATCTTTCCTCAACTCTCACATCATCACCCGGTTCGACATTCCTGAATGTTTGGTATTTGATAACGCTTCCTACTTTTCATCCCTTGATATGAATGTCTTTTCCTTGGAAAAGGGGATTAAATTGAAACATTCTTCCAGTTACTACCCTCAAGGAAAGGGTCTAGCATAATTGACAAATAAAAATTTAATCAAGATCATTAAGAGGACAGTTTCTGAAAACCATAAGAACTGACACACCGCACTATATAATACACTTTGGGCTGATAGGGTGACATTGAAATACTCTATTGGTAATTCCCCTTTATTTATCGTCTACATAAGAGAAGCAATCCTCCCTCCACATGTTATGCTTCCTTCCTTGCAATTATTGCAGAAAGTTCAAGAGGAGGAATGCCCTCCCCTTGAAAATTTAATTAATTCCTTGTTAAAACTACAAGAAGTAAGAGCATAAGCTAAGAAGAAATTGGATCAACACCAACAAATTGTAAAAAAAAAATTGATTCAAATTCTTCTTTTGACCAAAATTTCGATGTCAGATATTTAGTTCTCAAGTGGGAAAAATCTCACAAAGGTAAAGGGGAACACACCAAGTTCCAGAATATGTGGTTAGGGAAATTCGTAATTTATGAAAAAATAGGTCCCAACTCTTTCCGCTTGCACAATTTGGAGGGACAACCAAACACCTTTCCAGTGAATGGCCAAGCTCTCAAAAGATGTTTCATCTGATGGTTCCAGATCCACGTCTTTGTACATATCTTTGTTTTTGTTTTAAATTTTGGTTCTTTTCATTTTTCTTGTTTGTGGTTTACTTATGAATAATTATGTCTGTGTCGTCACTTCATTTGTGGAAGGAAAATCAGAATTTTTATCCAAGAAAAAAAGTTGAATACTTTTTAAAGCACCATGCTGTAAATTGCAAAATTCAGATCAGCAGAAGAAAGTTCCTACTCAAAACTGTGTTGTTGGTTTCTTTTCAAAATCTCGAGAGGATAACGATTATCATTAATAAACTCTTAATGTTGTCCTTGTTTTTTAAGAAAATAACTCGATTATACCTTACTGTCCTTGAGTTGGTTTCGTAACAGGAATCTAAGTGTTCAGATCATGGTAAAGATCATTTAAAAAAATAGATGAATTATATGAGATCAATTTTTGTTTTCAAAATCTGAAAATATCAATATCACCCCGCTCTCTTGAATATAATAAAAGTTTCTGCAAATTTATAACTTAATTCTAGAGAGTTGAAAGCACTGTAAGGTGTGGGAAGTGTTTATAAACCCGCTGAGACACTGAACAGGTCTGCTGGCAGTGGGTAAATGAATCCATGATACAGAGGAAACTTTGTCGGGGTAAGAACAGGTCTGCTAGCAGCGAAGCAATGTCGGGTTCAAGAAAATTATCAGGTATGCCCCTTAAAATTAATCCATGAATAAAGATGTTCTTCATCATGAATGGATGACTTTTGGACAGGATAAAGGTATTAGAGTGGGTTAAGTGACATCCCTACTGAGGCTATGGACGCCTACTGGAAGCAGTGGCTATGTCAACAATATCGGAGGTAGTTACGTAAACATCGTTACTCTTGTGATCTAGATCTGATACCAAATTAGATTTTGACATAAACACATCTGATGCTGGACTATGTTTTCTGAGTTTTTATCAGAATGCTTGACTTTTTGTCAATTATTCCTTAATTTTTCATTATT
>SNQJ01S0148054.1:0-17211 GCA_010110895.2 Picea sitchensis
CAAAGGTCACTCCTAATCACTAAGTTGGATCACCAATGACCAAATCACTAAGGACCAAGGATGTATAGTACTACTAACTGAGCAATTTTCCTAAGAGGGGAAAATAATTGAGTTTCAAAGCCTACATACCAAATCATTAACTACAAAGTGAAGAATGCATTTCACGGTGATTGATTTTCCTTTGGGAGGAAAATCAATAACCTTGGGTAGAAAGAGGACCAATTTCTCACCCTAGAGGCCTATTAGCTTGTTAGGCCAACATATTTCCTTTCTTTATCTTTACTATCTGAAAATATAAATGTTTTGGTATCAAGATATAGTGAAGATTGTTAAATTTATACCACCTTTGATGGAAAATCTCAACCATTGAGCTTGAGGACCTATTGGCTTCCATACTTTGCGATATTCCCTCATGAGGAAAATCATTGGCTTGGGAAGCCCACAAGCTTCCCAAGTGAGTGATTTGTCTCTTTACTTGAAAAAATTACTTCTAAATCTAAGGAAAACCTCCAACTTGATATGAAAACCATAACTTTCCTTCCTTTCTACAAAAAACATCTTCAATTTTTCTTTCTATTTGGTGATTTCATGGTTTATCTGACTTAGTAGTGGTCACCATGAGTGACTTAGGATCTGATAAGTCCCATAATATCTTTCCATACTTCAAAAATAGGATTGAAACATGATTAATGATACCTCACAATCATCCCCAAGATTCACAATCAAATTCATGATAAAAAACAACCTTGGAGTAGCTCCAACAAGCCATTAAAATTTAATTAAATTGAGTGCCTATAAGACCCATCGATTTTTTACCTTAATAAACCCATAAATATTATTTCTGAACTTGAATTTATGAACCACTTATTGTTGAGAATAGTATACATCGATATATTTCCAATGAGTGGTTGAAGCCCTATTCTGACATCATGTTGGTAACATTCATTACAACATACTTAACTAGAAAAAATAACAAAACACAAATAATATTCAAAGAAATTAAATGTAGAAAATAAAATACAATAGAAAATAAGATTAAACCTACAAAATATAACCCTTGTATTAAACATCTCCAAAAGAGTGAGAAATGTTCATAGGTCTCTTGGAGGGGGAAACCTCCTATGAGAAGAGCTCCAAATACAATAACAACACTTCACAAAACATTCCAGAGCCTTCTAGCTCCATAAATAACTTTTTAATAACAAAATCCTAACTACTTATGGTCTCTTCATTAATGGGTACCAACCACCTTGTAACACCCCAAGGCCGAGCCCTTGCTGAATTGTAATTATGTTTATAGGCTGGTGAGCCAAGTGTTTATAAGATGGAAGACTTATATGTTATTAGGCCAGAGAGTCTAGATGCTTAAGGTCAGTGAGCCTATTTTTGTATATGTAAACACTCATATCATTAATAAAATTTTATCGCTGCGTGTAGATCGACCACGAAGAAAGAGTTATGCGAGACTAATATCCACTAGGTAGGGTAAACCATAAGGGAAGGGGATAAGTGTCGAGGAACAGGGGCTAAGCTATAGGGATTACCTCTAAAGGGATACTATTATATTATTATTTCCAAAAAGGCTAAGGTTGACATAATCTGTGTTGTCCTAAGTTCCTAGGGAAATGGAATGAGTGTTAAGTGGAGCTCATGTAGCTTCAGGAAGACATGTGTCAACCTGGGTGCAAACAGTTTATAGCTTGGAAAACCAACTCATTGGGGGTTCCCTCACCATTCTCACCATTCTTTCATCATTCTAACCATTCTCGTGAGTGTTTCCATTCTCACAAGTCTACCATACTTCCCACGAGATTCACACATTGAGCCATTGCCTTCATCGTCGACCCCTACATCATTCATGCACCATGGAACCTGCAGGTACTTTGAGCTACCCCGTACCTTCCTGTGAAGCACAATGAACCTATACTTTTCCTGAGCCCATACCATGCCTTAATGGTTTTCCATTACTACCAAAGCAGTTCCTTGACTGAGCGTGGCCTGCTGCCATCATATTTCCTATACTGAGATTTGTTGTTTCCATCACCCTTACTTGAATTGACTTAGGAGCTGGATTGAATAAGCAGGTTTTCAGGTCTATATGTTTGAAGAGGCGGGTTGTCAGGCCCGTGGAATGAAGAAGCAGGTTGTCAGGCCTATATGCAACTCTCTCCAGGTGAGAGAGGTTGTTGGGGAAGCGATTTTTCCCAGAGGGAGTCCAACGATAGCTAGAGTGCTCTGAGAATTGTTGTCTATCCTGTTGTTGAATCCTTGGAAAGGAAGTGGGGCATCCAAAGGACTGTTGAGCAGAGAAGGGGCACACTTCCTGGGGTGGGACATGCATGTGGGGAATGAGAGGCTATAGGCTGTTAGTGTGAGATGGATCATAGGAGAATCCTTCCTGTTGATCTGTGCGACTTTCCTGTTATCCTTGCCAAGCCTAGGAATCCATTTCCCGACAAAGTTTAGTCCCAGCTCGGGGGTGACCCACTGCTGAGCATGATGAGAAGCATGTTCTAAGGCTGGGAGGTTTGTGGTAGGTCTGCATGCAGTTGGTGGACATCTATTAAAAGATAAGTAACAAATCTCTGTTTTCTATATGATGTGTATCTGGAAATCAAGTTATAATGATGTTAGAACTATCTCTATATAATGCCTGTATGTTTTAATGTTATTTACGCATGAATAGTGGCATGAAAAAAATGATATAGTTGTTAAATTTCATTAGATAGATATGTATATGAATATATATGGTATCAGAGCGTTATTTGGAGTAGCATGCCCCCGACCTGGGTGGCCGGGGGTGTTACAAAATGGTATTAGAGCAAGGAGAGACATCCAGGAGGTGACGTTTCCCGACCTATTAGTGGTTGGGGACATTACAAAATGTTCTTAGAGCTAGGTTTCAACACCGAGCCTGGTTGGGCCATGTCAGTGGAATTTGAAGCAACAATTTAGAAAATAATTGTTGCCGAAATGGACAAAATTCAAGTTCAGAGCCCATGGTTTCAACACTGAACCTGGATGGGCCACGTATGAGGAATTCAGAGTAAAAAGTCTAGAGAATTTTGATGTGTAGAGTGACAGAAGGCCATTGAGAGAACACTTGGGCTATGTTCAGAAGAACAGGAGGTGTAACGATTTAATAATTGGCCATAGAGAAAGAAACCACAACATCCGTGGTGATTGGGTCGTATGATCTATTTGGGAGAAGGAGGATCCTTCACAACCATCAGATCTAGAGAAAATTTCATGAAGGTTAACCTCCAAGTCATTGGAACTTCATGACTTCGGAGAAAGTTATGGATTATAAGAGCAAGAGGGGACGAAGCCCAAAGTTACGGAGTCCTGGAGAGGATCTACACTATAGATCCGGGGATAAGTGTTTACCATTGGGTAGTGCTAGTTTGAGAAGTCCCGAAGCCAAGGAACAAAAGTGGCGTGGTAGGATGATGTCACCAATAGTGATGTGGAACCTTCCTAGACATTCCATGTTCCTCCACCTTGATGTTGACAACTATACTATGTGGACCCATAAGGTAAAAAGGTTCAAAATTTCGGCATTTGGGAGACTTGGGGTGTGCAAGTGTAAAAAAACCGCCGAGGCCCGAAGTTCCGAAGTAACCGGGCTTGCTGATGTCACTTGAAATGATGTGGACACATGGGATTCATGCCACATGTTAGTGAGTTAAGAACCTTTTATGATTGAAATACCAGTTAGAACATGACACGTGTCACCCGTTTGATTGGGCCACGTGTTCGCTTCTAATATTTCGCCACGTGACCCTCCTCTTGAGAATATATGGTGGAGCCCCTGATGGTCATAGTGGATGCGTGGCACTAGATTGTGAAGTCCATAGAATTGATACTCCGGAAGAAGTGGTTCATGATGGAATGGAAGGAATAAATTTCTGAAGTTTCATAGCACCGAATTAATGTGACGTAAGGACGTCACCGGGGGTGACATGGAAGTATTCAGAGATTTGCAATTTGGGAGTTTGGGATGTGCAAAGATGAAATCCTACAAAGTCCCATATCCCCGAAGCTTCGAAGTCCCAGAGCCCCAAAGCTCCGAATTCTTAGAGCCATGAATCTTGGAGTTCCATAGCAAGTATCAACCATTGGATGTTGGAAGTTGTGGACCGTAGATCCATCGCTCTTCGCACATTTATCAGTTCGTTGTTCTATGATGTCCGAGACAATTGGAAAAAGGGAAACCTTCAAATATCTAGAGCTCGAGGTTTCAAGGCTCCGGATAAGCGCCCAAATCATTAGCACTGGGTCACAGTTGTGGTCACATGCGAACCAAGGGCTGAAGAAAAGGAACTAGAACCCATAAATTATTGCAGAACATAGATGGGCTTAGAGATAGAAGAATGAGAGGTTCTTGATCATCCAAGACTCATTGAAAATGGAGACGGATATTATTTTGTTTAACCATATTGTTTTATGTTATTCTGGAAAATTATTAAGCCTAATATTCTGAAAAAAAATTGGTTGACTGCACATTTTTCATAATTAACAGTTGTTAGAACTGAACCAAAGTGTCGCATAGTGTAGAGATATGGAGGAGACACATGATTCTTATAGTTCGGAGAATGAGGCTAGAGGAATGGATGTCTATTTGGGATTTGAAGGGAAAAACTCCAATGGGCATGGAGAAGAAATAGGTAAAGACGTGGGCATGATGAAAATTATAAAATAATTACAAAAAGAGGTCCAAATTCACCGAGCAGATAACAAAAATCTTATGAGAGCCAGGGAGTAGTAGGGAAACTTCAACATGAAGTTGATGAAGAGCCTAGAAAGAATAGAAAAGGAATTGGATAAGGAGAGTGGCTGAATCAAATCGGGAAGTCACAGGTCTCCTGATGAGAAAAGAAGAACAAGAAGTGTTAGTAGACATCACCGTCACTCCTCGAGGCATTCCAATAAGAGATCACACAACAACTCAAGTCCATCCCCTGTCAGGAAGGATAAGAGGTCTGGGGTGGATGAGCTACAAGGGGAAATTAACAAAATAAAACCTCCTACATTTGATGGTGAGCACAAGAAGGATGAAGATGCAAAGACATGGTTGTTGGGCATGAGAAAGTATTTTCAATTGCATAATTATTCTTCTCATGCAGAAGGAATAATTTCCATCTACCAACTCAAAGGAAAGGCATCCATGTGGTGGGATCAACTTGTGCAGGTGCAACAAATTAAAGAGAAAAATGTTACGTGGATGGAATTCAAGAAGTATTTCGAAAAGAAACACTCTACTAAGAGATACTATGACAAGAAAATGAAAGAGTTCTTTGAACTCAAGCTTGGGAGTATGCCAACACATGAATATGAAAGAAGGTTTTTATAATTGTTGAAGTATGTCTCTTTAATCAAGGATGAGACAACCAAGATTCAAAGGTATTTGAGTGGTTTTCCATCATTCACCAGTGAAAAAATACAATATGATGATTCCAAAACATTGGAGGAGACCATAAGGCGAGCTAAGTGGCTATATGATAAACAAAAATCAAGGCCAACTTTCCAAACAGCTTGAGAAGAAAAGAAGAAATTCAAGATGGATCAAAGGAAGAAGGGAACTAAGACACCATTCTCAGAAATAATCCTCAGGGAAAGCCAACTTCTAGGGAACCTAGAATGATTGAGATAGGTGGTCAAAGGCCATGGCATCCACCTATTCAATGTTGGGGTTGTAAAGGAGATCATATGTTTGGAGATTGTCCTCACATAAGTGACAAAGTGAGAGCTGTTCACAATGTACAATGAGACGAAACAATGGAGGACATGGGCAGAAGTGTACCCAGGATCTATGCAGCCCTGGAAAATAAGCAAGCAGAGTATCAATCACATATGATTGAAGTGAAAGGTATCATCCACAAGCGAACCATTACTATTTTAATTGATTCAATAGCTAGTCATAATTATATAGATCCTAATATGGTGGAAAGTTTGCATTTTCTAAGAAACAAGCATGGAAAATCTTGGTTGGTGCAACTGGCTACCAGAGCCAAAAGAAAAGTTAATGAGATGGTTAAGTCATGTCTTATGGACATGAATGGGCTGCGCACAATGGAATATTTGAACATCTTGCCTTTAGGTTCCTATGATTGTCTAATTGGGATGGATTGGTTGGAACAACATCATGCTATCCTAGACTGTCATAAAAATGAATTTACTTGCTTGGATGAAGAAGGGAATCTAAGGAAAGTCTAAGGAATTCCCAGGGTGGTTACTATCAAATAAATTTCAACAATGTAGCTGAAAAAGTGTTACAGGAAGGGCTTTCAAATATTTGCAGCCCATATGGAGGAAGAATCTAAGGATAAGGAGCCAAGTGTGGAGGATCATGCAGTCTTGGAAGATTTTGAAGATGTGTTCAAGGAGGTACCAGGACTACCCCCAAAGAGAGATATTGATTTTTCTATAAATTTAACGTCTGGAGAAACTATAGTATAAAAAACTCCTTATAGAATGAGTACACCAGAACTGAAGGAGTTGCAAATGTAGCTTGAAGAACTTATAAAGAAGGGGTATATATGCCCAAGTGTGTCACCTTGGGGTGCCCCAGTCTTGTTCATGAAGAAGAAAGACATGACATTGAGATTGTGCATCGATTTCAGACAGTTGACCAAAGTAACTATAAAGAACAAGTATCCCTTGCCAAGGATCAATGATCTCTTCGATCAATTGAAGGATATAAGGATATTCTCAAAGATTGATATCAGGTCAAGATACCATCAAGTAAGGATTAAAGAGGAAGATATCAACAAGACCTCCTTCAAGACAAGGTATGGTCATTGTGAGTTCACAGTGGTGCCATTTGGGTTATCAAATGCACCATCTGTTTTCATGTGCCTAATGAATGGTGTTTTCCGAGAATATTTGGACAAGTTGGTCATTGTATTTTTAGATGACATCCTTGTATATTCCAAGTCGGAAGAAGAGCATGGGAATAATTTGAGGATGGTGTTGCAAGTGCTAAGATAGCATCGGTTGTATGCCAAATTGAGCAAGTGATAATTTTATCAAAACATAATTCACTATTTGGGGCATATAATATCTGAAGATGGGATATAAGTGGATCTTGAGAAGATAGAAGCAATTGGAGGCTGGAAAACACCTAAGAATGTAACATAAGTCAAATCCTTCATGGGTCTAGCTTGCTACTATAGAAGGTTCATTGCAGGTTTTTCGAGAATAGCTCATCCCATCACTTCCTTGCAAAGGAAGGGGAAGAAGTTTCAATGTACAATAGAATGTGAAATGAGCTTCCAAAAATTGAGGCAACTATTAACCAGTGCTCCAATTCTACAGATTGTTGATCCAAATGAAGTTTTTGTGGTTTGCACAGACACGTGCAAGGAAGGACTTGGAGGAGTCCTTAGTCAGAACAGATTTGTAATATGTTTCGAGTCTAGAAAATTGAAAGAGCATGAAAGGCTCTATGCCACTCATGATTTGGAGTTGGCAGCCATAGTGCACGCTTTGAAGAAGTGGAGGCACTACCTCATGGGAAACAAGTTTGAGCTGAGGACATACCATAATGGTCTGAAGTATTTGTTTGACCAACCTACTTTGAATGTTAGACAAAGTAGATGGTTGGAATTCCTCTGTGAATATGAATTTGATATAAAGCATATCAAGGGGAAAGAGAACAAAGTGGCTGATGCACTCAGCAGAAGAGTGCATGAGTTGCATGATACATCCATTAGCATGTACCAATCATATTTAAAAGATAGAATTGTGGAGGTTGAAAAATTAGATTTGCAGTACATGGAATTGGTAACAAAATTATAGAAAGGTAAAATGCAACAGAAAATTGAAGATTATGAATTGGGAATTGATGGAATTCTCTTGTACATAAACATAGTTTATGTACCCAATTATACTGAATTGAGGAGTTTGATTTTAAAATAAATGCACAATGTACCTTATGCAGGAAACCTAGGATATCAGAAAACAATTTCAGCAGTCAAGAGCCATTATTATTGGCCAAGCATGAAGAGGGAGATTGTTGAATACATAGCTAAATGCTTGGAGTGTCAAAAGGTAAAGGCTGAGCATAGACACCCAGCTGGTTTTATACAACCATTACCAATTCCTGAGTGGATATGGGAAGTTGTAACAATGGATTTCATCACAGGATTTCCTAGAACAAGCAAGCAACATGATGCAATCATGGTGGTGGTGGACAAGCTTACTAAAGCTGCCCATTTTATTCCATTGAAGACTACTCACTAGGAAACTGTTTTTGTTGATATTTATATGAGGGAAATAGCATGCTTGCATGGCATACCCAAGACAATTGTGTCTGAATGAGACCCAAATTTTACCTCAAAGTTTTGGAAGGGGTTATTCAAAGGGTTCAGAACAAATCTGAACTTGAGTACAACTTATCATCCTGAGTTTGATGGAAAAACATAAAGAGTAAACCAAGTGATGGACAAACCATTTAAATGGGAATATTATCTACACTTGGTAGAATTTGCCTACAACAATGGGTATCAAGCATCACTGAAGATGCTCCCATTTGAAGCACTTTATGGCAGAAAGTGCAACACCTCAGTAAGTTGGGACAACCCAGTTGATAGGGCAGTGGTTGGGCTAGAGTCGATCAAGGAAATGGAAGAGAAAATGTTGAAGATTAAACATAATTCGAAGGCTAACTAAGATAGGAAGAAAAGATATGCTGATAAGAACATAACTCACAAGGAATTTAAATTAGGGGATCATGTATTCTTGAAAGTAAAGGCCAACAAAATCTCCCTAAAGCTGGGAAACTATTCCAAGTTGGCAGCCATATATTGTGGGCCATTTTAAATCGTAGAGAGGATTGGTCTAGTAGATTATATGCTTGCATTGCCTACATCTATGCCTATACATAATGTATTTCATATTTCATTGCTTAAGAAATATATACATGATGTTAATCATGTTATTGATTGGAATGTGATTCGGGTGGAGCAAGAAAGCGCTTTTCAGGTGCATCCAGTGCACATACTGGACCGGAAAATCAATCAGCTCTAGAATCAAGCCATAGGGATTATAAAATTCCATTGGACCTGGTACGGTCATGAGGACACAAAGTGGGAGCATGAAGATTCTATGCGGGCAAAGTACCCACATCTTTTTGAATATTTTGGAAATCTCGTTGTTGTGGTGTAAATAAGTTGCACTGCGGATAGTGAAAAAATAAGGGGAGGGGATTGTAACACCCCAAGGTCAGGTCGCTGCTGAATTGTAATTATGTTTATAGGCTGGTGAGCCAAGTGTTTCTAAGCTGGAATACTTATATGTTATTAGGCCAGACAGCCTAGATGCTTAAGGTCAGTGAGCCTATTTTTGTATATGTAAACACTCATATCATTAATAAAATTACATTGTTGCATGTAGACCGACCACAAAGAAAGAGTTATGGGGGACTAAGCTCCACTAGGTAGGGTAAGGGAAGGAGATTAGTGTCAAGGAATAGGGGATAAGCTAGAGGGATTACCTCTAAAGGGATAATATTATATTATTATTTCCAAAAAGGCTAAGGTTGACATAATCTATGTTGTCCTAAGTTCCCCGGGAAAGGGAACAAGTGTTAAGTGGAGCTCATGCAGCTTCAAGAATACATGTGTCAACCTGGGCGCATGCTGTTTATAGCTTGGAAAGCCAGCTCATTGGGGGTTTCCTCACCATTCTCACCATTCTCTCACCATTCTCACCATTCTCTCACCATTCTCACCATTCTCTCACCATTTTCACCATTCTCTCTCCATTTTCGTGAGGGTCGCCACTCTCACAAGTCTGCCATACTTCCCATGAGATTCATGCATTGAGCCATTCCCTTCATCATCAATCCCTACATCATTCACGCACCATGGAACCTGCAGGCACCTTGAGATACCCCGTACCTTCCTATGAAGCACAACGCACCTGTAATTTGCCTGATCTCGTACCGTGCCTTAAAATTTTTCTGTTACTGCCAACACAGTTCCTTGACTGAGTGTGGCTTGCTGCCATCATATACCCTATACCGATCTTTGTCGTTTCCACCACCCTTACTTGAATTAACTTATTAGCTGGATTGAAGAAGCAAGTTGTCATGCCTGTGGGTTTGAAGAGGCGGGTTTTCAGGCCCGTGGAATGAAGAAGCAGGTTGTCAGGCCTATAAGAAACTCTCTCTAGGTGAGAGAGGTTGTTGGGGAAGCGATTTTTACCAGAGGGAGTCCAACGATAGCTATAGTGCTTTGAGAATTCCTTTCTGACATGTTGTTGATTCCCTCGAAGGGAAGTGGGCTAGCTGAAGGATTGTTGAGCAGAGAAGGGGCACACTTCCTGGGGTGGGAAATGAGAGGGCTGCTAGTGTGAGCTGGATCCTGGGATAATCCTTCCTGTTGATCTATGTAAATTTCCTATTATCCTTGCAAATCCTAGGAATCCCTTGCCCAACGGAGTTTAGTTCCAGCTCGGGGGTGACCCACTACTATTGCATGATGAGAAACACAGTCTAAGGCTGGGAGGTTCGTGGGATTTCTGCAAGCAGTTGGTGGTCATCTATTAAAATATAAGTACCACATCTTTTTTCTGTGTATGATGTGTATCTGGAAATCAAGTTATAATGTTGTTATAATTGTCTATGTATAATTCCTGTATGTTTAACTATTATTTTTGCATGAATAGTGCCATGAAAAGAATGCTATAGTTGTTAAATTGCATTAGATAGATATGTATATGAATATATATGGTATCAGAGCGTTATTTGGAGTATCATGCCCCAGCCTGGGTGGCCAGGGGTGTTACAAAATGGTATCAGAGCAAGGAGAGATGCCTAGGAGGTGATGTTGCCTGAGCTATTGGTGGTTGGGGATGTTACACACCTAGTGAGCCTTATTTAGTAAAGAGGACCCATTTCACATTGAGTAACTACCCACTAACTATCTAATTGTCCTTATTCAAATAAGTTGGAAATATTAACTGAGTAACTACTAAGTACCCAAAGTAAGGAGGTTAGGGTAAGTCCATAACATTCCCTTTCCATTTAAAAGTGGTGTTCTCCTCAATGCTATTGGTGTGGAAACTTCTACAAAATTGTTGTTGGTTCCCAAGTGGCATCTTCTAGCTACATATTTTTCCAATGGATCAAAACTTTTTGGATGATGCATTGGAATAATCAATTCTCTCTAGTGGCTAATGTTTCTTTTGACTAGAGCCAAATGGACCCTTCTTCATCAAGTTATAGAAGGTTATATAGAAATCAATAGTTTTATCCCATGACCTTCTTCAAACAAGACACATGAAATATTAGATGGATATTGGAGTGGGATAGAAGAATCGATTTGTAGGAAAATCGTCCAATGTGATAGAGGATCAAATAGGTTCCATAGAATTTTAGTGTAAATTCTACTAGACTTTGTCTTTGAGAGATGTCTACTTATAAATTTGAATCCAAAGAAACACACGATCCCTTTTGGGAAAATAATGCTTGTAGCAATGCTTATCAAAGTGTTACTACATGTGAATTTGAGCCATCACTAGAGTATCCTTAAGTGGGTGGAGAATAACATCTCTACTGTGAAGAATGAAATATATTAGTTGAACCTTGGACTTTCTTGGTAAATATGAAGCCACTGAAGGGTTTTTTTGGCCATAGATGGCTTCATATATTGTCCTTTTGGTGGAACCTTGATAAGTGGTAATGATCCAGATTTTATGAGCAGAACGAAATGAATACAGATTATTAAAATATTCTTAACACAGAATAATAGAGATATAGTAAAATTGGTTTTCTATTCAATAAGGAAATAAGATGAAACTGTAAAAATGCAGCGGAAAACAAGCTTGTTGGAATGGTGGCAGCTTATCTCTGAGAAGAGATGTGACGACTGCGCTCATTCACTAAAAGATGATTACAATGGGGCTCTGAAATCCTTTTTACAATAAAAAGGAATGTCAAAAACCCTATACATCCAAAAACCTAACCCAAAGAGATGAAGCGCCAAAAGTCATGTGGGCCCCATTTGGGTAAGTTAGTACATCGACTTCCCAGGGTCGTAACTTTTGCATACGATCTCCGTTTTAGCTACACGATATACTGTTGGAAATTTATCACCGAGGAGATTCATTTTGGGGGATCAATTAGAGACTTCAACTATTATTTATAATCTAAATCCCAAAAAACCTTCATTTAGTCCCTCAAAATCACCCTGGAAGTTAAAAACTGCTAAAAATAGTAAATTGCCAAAATTGCCATAAAATTGTTTTGAGTGAGTTGGAAAAGGTGGGTGGCCACTGATATCCACCTAGATCAATCCTCTCTCC
The DNA here is from genome assembly GCA_010110895.2 of Picea sitchensis. Taxonomy (NCBI): domain Eukaryota; kingdom Viridiplantae; phylum Streptophyta; class Pinopsida; order Pinales; family Pinaceae; genus Picea; species Picea sitchensis. The sequence goes on from SNQJ01S0148054.1 coordinate 12,310, forward strand.
TTAGGAAGAAATGGTATCCATTGCACTTATTTCTCCTATCAGATGATGAAATTTTTGCTGAATTTGGCCCCAGGTGGGCCACTTGCCTTGGTACAGGAGCTGCCCTGCTTTGGCGACTCGATAAAGTTGGATCCTTTGCTATTGAGTGCCCTTGATATTTGTGTCCAAAATATGATCACTGTATTCCTATTGCATGCAGTCAGGGTTGAGCTCTGTTGGTGTCAACTGCTCTTCTATCTCTGAGGTGTCCAATAATGGTGGGCCGAAGGAGAGCCATGTTGAAGACTGGGTGCAGGCCAAGGAAAGGGGGAATGTTGAGCTCAAAAGAATTGTCACCCACAACCTTGGTGATGGTGTACATACCATAACAGAGTGCGCAAAGCTTTCGATGGGGCCCTGTAAGGCGTTCTTTCTACAAGTGAAACTAAACTTTGTCTCCCACCTGAAACTTATGTGGCACCCGATGTTGATAATGACGTTGCTTGTACTTGGAATTAGACTTCTGTAGAATATCCTAAACCTATTTATGGATGTGTTGGATCCTCTCAATGAACCAGGTGGCTTTGTCAACTTCTGGTCGAGTAGGGGATGAGTTAGCTGAAGTGGTCACCAGGGGTAGTGCAACATCCATGGGGCCCAATGGTTGGAATCCCAACCCCACCTAAAAGGGGTTGTGGCTAGTTGATCTATGTAGGGCTTAGTTGTAGCTATGCTAGACATAGGGAAGAATATCATCCCATGTGAGGGGGTGTTTTGAATTGTACATGCGCAGGATATGTACGATCATTCGATTGACGACCTTAGTTTGGCCATTTGTCTGGGGGTGGAAGGCAGTGGATTTGGTGAGCTTGGTATCTAGTAGTGACCCAAGGCTCGACCAGAATGTGCTAAGGAACTAACTATCACAGTATGAGATAATGATTTGTGGGATCCCAAAATGTACCCATACTCACTCAAAGAATAACTTGGCAGTGGCTTCTGCTGTGATGTTCTTCTTACAGGCGACTAGAATCACCATCTTCGAAAAGTGATCAACAACCAAAAAACACAGTCGTTTACCCTCTTGGTGGATGGGAGGCCCGACATTTAGTCCATTGAGATGGATTCCCACCGCCTGTCAGGAGTAGGAAGAGGGTTGTATAGGCCTTGTTTCTTAGTGGTCGGTTTGGTAATAGCACAGGCAGTGAAGGACCTGATATACTTGCCGACATCCTGTCTAAGTTTCGGCCAATAGAAATGTTTCTGCAACACTACCACAGTATTTTCGATGCCAAAGTGTCCTGCCACCCAATTGTAGTGAGCTTCCCAAATCAGCTTCATGTGTTCACTTGATGCAACAAAGAGATGGACCAGACGACACAAAAATCCGTCTTGAAGATGGAAATTAGCGACCACTGAGTTGGCGTCCAACATTTGGTAGGTGGTGGAGAAGTCAGGGTCTGTCTCGTAGAGGTGGGGCCATCCAAAGGTCTCGTAGCTGTAATATTCTAGAACTGTGGTGAGTGTCGTGACTGGAGGTTGGCTGAGGAAATCAACAATTCGATTGGTACTTCTTGTTTTATACTTGATGTTGAGGTGGAACTGTTGCAAGTATGTGGACCACTTCTGATGGCGGTCATTATGCAATTTTCCTTGGGTCTGCATGAATTGTAGTGTCTTGTGATCGGTGTGGATGACTGTCTGCTTCCCAAGAATGTAATGTCTCCATTGGTGGTAGGTTTGCATAATGGAGTACATTTATTTTTCGTAAGTAGGGTACTTATGAAAAACATCTGATAGTGTCTCACTATGATATGTCATGGGGTGGTCGTGTTGAGTGAGAACGATGCCCACAACATACTCTGAAGAATCTATCTCGATCTCAAAGGGATGTTGTAGGTACGGTAATTAAAGTACCGAGGATGATCAAAAAATCTTCTTCAAGTCATCGAAGGCTTATTGTTGGGACATGCCCAACACAAATTTCACCTTACCGCCACCCCTGGTTACTTGGTTGAGGGCCCATGCGATATGAGAGAATCCCAACACGAACCTGCGATAGAAATTGGCGAAGCCCAAGAAGCTCCGAAGTTCGGTGAGTGTGGTTGGGGATGGCCAGTCATGGATGACCTGGATCTTGGCTGGATCCACATGCACACCATGCCGATCAACGATGTAGCCTAAGTAATGGACCATGTCCATGCTGAACGTGCATTTTTCCAAGTTTGCATATAATTTGTGCCGCCACAGGGTGTGCATACCCTGCTCAATATGCTGCAAGTGTTCCACCCAAGTCTTGTTGTATATGAGGATGTCATCTAGATACACCACTACAAAAGTATTGGTGAAATTTTGTAGGATATTATCCATCATCCTCATAAAATTTTTTGGAGCATTTGTCAAACCAAAGGGAATGACCAACCATTCAAAAAGACCTTCTTTTGACTTGAAGGCAATCTTCCATATATATTTCTATTCTATTGGGACCTGGTGGTAGCCAAAATTCAGATCAATCTTACTAAAGTATTTAGCCCCCATGAGTTGATCAAGGAGGTCGTCAATTCGGGGAATCAGGTACCGGTTTCAGATTGTGATTTTATTCAGGGCTTGGTAATCAATGCAGATTCGCCAAGTCCCATTTTTCTTCTACACCAACATGATTGGGCTCCCACAAGGCGATGAGTTGGGATGTATGTGCCCCTTGTGGAGAAGTTCTTGGATGTGCCTCTTGATCTCCTCGTTTTCTAACAGAGAGCGGAGGTAGACTGGCCCATTGGGTAGCGATGCACCTGGGGTAAGATCGATGGGATGCTTGACCTAGAAGTGGAGAGGTACCTCGGTAGGAGAGGAGAAGATATTTGAGTATTCTTCCATGACCTTATCCACTTGATTCTGTTTTGTGGAGAGATCAACTGCGAAGGCCCTGGATGTGGTTGCAATATTTTTCTCACTCTGAGAGTGAATCAAGAAGAATACAAATTTCTTGGTCTGAGAGATGACCTTCTTGCATTGCTTGGTAGTGATAAAGGAAATAGCACTAGGAGGGACTGCCTCGAGTATCCTGTACAATTTCCTGATCAAAGTAATAATAAAACTATGAGGCCTAGACTCATATAGAACATAACATTTCCATAAATAGGTTGGCCCAAAAGAACATTACAAACTTCAAGAGGAGCTACATCACAAAATACCTCGTCTTTGAAGGGCTTGATGTCGTATGATAGTCGACATTGTTGGTTGATGCATAGATCGCTTCCTTGGCGGAGCCATCCAATGGTGTAGGGTTGTGGGTGAGAAATTGTTGGCAAGACTAGCCGCCTGACAACCTCTGTTGAGATGACGTTCTTCTAGATACCGTTGTCAATGACAAAGTGCAGTGGGGTGCCTTTTACCCACATATGTGAATGGAAGAGGCACTCACCTTCTTCTGGCTTGTCTGGTTCACCAGGATAGAGCTTGGTGGTAGAAACAATGACATTGGGTTCCATGTCAATGATCCATATTCCCCTTTCTAGTTCTGACTCAGATTCAAAACTTGCATTTGATTCAGAGGCTTTCACTTCGTCCACCAACGACTACTTTGAGCGATAGTCAGTAGTGTTATGCTAAGGGCTCTTATGGGAGTCACACCACTTCCTAGTATCTTTCTTTGTCTTTCCAGTGTCTTTCTTTTCTTGCATATTGGACTGGTTTTCCTGATACTGTCCATCTTTGCTTTTTCCTTTTTTCTGTGGGTTGGGGCCGCCCTTCCTGTATTTTAATGTGAGGGGTTTCGAGGCCTAAATTTTCACGTCTTTTGTTTGAGCGTCTGCTCGATTTTGACGAAATATCAGTAGGCTACGCCCAAGGATGATATGTCCATAAATTCCATTTCGGTTTGGATATATCTATGCAGATCACTGCGATACTTGAGTACTAGATGTCACTCTGAATCTTTGATACCCATCTTGGTGCACAAGGTATGGAAGATATTTTTGAACTCTCGCACTGCTTGATCTCTTTCTTGCCGTAGTGTGGTCCATTTGGTATACAAGTCGTCATAAATTTCGACAGGGTATTATTGTTCCTTAATATCATCCCTAAAGGATTCCCAGGTGGCCACGAATATAATTAATGAGGGTTCCTCTGTTTCCTTTTGCTCACATAAAGTTTCCTACCAATCTTTGACATGGGGAACGACTTTGAGGAGTGAAAAAGTAATATTTTCTCTATTCGAAAAGTTATGGACAAAAAAATAACCTTCTAGTAGATTCAACCAATTGTCTACATCATCTGCGTCTATATGACCTTCAAATATAGGAATATCGAAGTTGATTTGTACCTTGAAGGGGGCGGCGCCTCCGCTTGAGGAAGATGCGTCGCCTGTTGGTAGCCGCCGAAGGATTTGCACAAAACTATGCATCATCTCGTTCCTCTGTTGCGTGAGGGATTCCTCAAGAAACATTTTGAAAGGATCTCCTATCCTGTCATCTTTCTTTTCTCCTACCATGAGAGTTTGGTTGGGCGTGCGAGATTTTTTTTTCTCAAGAGAAACAAGCTCGAGACCCAATTCTTTATACCTTGACCTCGTTGGGGACATGCATTAAGACGACAAGGAGAAGACTACTATGATACCACTGATCCAGATTTTATGAGTAGAAAAAAATGGATACAGATTATTAGAATATGCTTAACACAGAATAACAAAGATATAGTAAAACTAGTTTTCTATTCAATAAGGAAATAATATGAAACTGTAAAAATGCAGCGGAAAACAAGCTTGCTGGAATGGTGGCGGCTTATCTCTGAGAAGAGATGTGACGGATGCGCTCATTCACCAGAAGATGATGACAATGAGACTCTAAAATCCTTTTTACAATAAATAGGAATGCCAAAAACCCTAGACATCCAAAAACCTAACCCTAGAAGATGAAGCGCCAAAAG
>SNQJ01S0148055.1:9330-23554 GCA_010110895.2 Picea sitchensis
AAGAAGCAATTCGTACCTTTTGTGTATGTGGCACATTATGTAGATCAAAGAATTGCTCCATCTGAAGTATCCATGTGATTGGATCCTTGCCATCAAAATTCCTCATATCGATCTTAGGAATGTGGTTGGTATTCAACCCAAAGTTGGAGTTTCTACATTCTTGATTCACCTTCCTTGTGTCATCATCATGAATTTCATGGGATGAATTTTCACTTTCAGGTGTTTTCTCTGTTAATAAATTTTTCAATACTTCCATGATCTCCTCTTTTAAACCATCAATCTTTTCCTCCAACTTAGCCTCCATCTCTTGTAGTTCATCTTTTGTTACTATCTTCTTTTGTAAATCATTTATGTCCCTATGCATTTCTTCACCTTTATAAAGAGTCCAAGTAGGATTGTTTGGAGGCTTATTTGGTGTAGAAGTTCCCTTTTTGGGTGGCATGTTCACCAAGTATCACTTTTGAACCTTGATTTTGAGGTGGTTTTGCTAGACAATCTTTCTTCTATTGTATCTCCCAAGTTTTGACCCTTCTAGGTATGAAAATGTAGTTTATGTAGTTTTCTGATATTTATTCTCTGCAATGCCACAGGTTTGATCAAAATTGGATGTGCCAAGTGGAATTTACGGTAACTTCCCCACAACTTTTTGATTTTTGGCCTTTCCAGGAGATCTCACTTGTATAGCGTGCCTCGCCAAAAATAATTGATATAAAATTTCGAAACTCTCACCAGAAATACTACAGACCGTCCACTATCCAATGAAACTAGTCCCACTCAATTTGGATACTCTAGGAAGAAGTTAGGATTGTTTTACCTAGAACACCTTCTTGAGACTAGTCAATAGGACTAGTCAGATACCCTATCTTCCACAGGGTGTATATACAAATGTAAGATGACCTAGAAGATGAAATATTTACCCCAGATACCTTACTAATTTATGTGAATAGACTCCATATTTCAGGTTCTTAAACGTTACAGAAACTATTTTATAGCGAAAAGTCTGCAATGACTCAGTTCAGGATGATTCCAGAACCCTATATTGCATAGGTTGTATCTCCGAACTTATACAGCCTCAGGAGCTGTGTTTTTAACCCAACGTACCTTGATCCATCTACTAAACATCCTCTAAGTCACTCCTTATGAAACATTGTATAAAAAAAGTTATAGCGAAAATTCCAAGGTGTCTAAGATGTAGCAGCGAAACCCCAAGACCTTGAGCTCCGATACCGTATGTTAAGAACCAAATATCAATATAGCATAGAAAAACCTCAGAATAAGTACTCAACGCCTTGAAAAAGATATAATTCATATAATAATCCTCTTTGAGGGTGTAACCTCCTTTTACCCCACATAAATGTTAAAGTACAAGATGATTCGAAATGAAAATGTCTCCTTGGTATATATAGGAGACTAGGAGGTATAATTACAACTAATGGAATGAGGTAGACATAAATAAAATAAAATTAGTAATGTAATATGCCCCAATTAAGGGGTAATGAGCCAATATTAGGGCCTAATAGACTAGTGCTTGAAAAATATACTACCCCAATGAATGGAAGAATGGAGGGTCTAGCTGAGGAGAAAAACAATTGTGAGCCAAAAGTACCACAGAGTGAAGTTTCTTGTAAGCCCAGATTGACCCGAGTTCCTTCCGACAGAAGGAAGAGGAGAGGTCCAGAACCTTCCTGAGTAGAAAAAAGGCATGCAAGAATACACACAAAGGAAGAAAATAAGGAGACCATGCCCACATAGGGGGTTGTGCGACCTAGATATGCAAAGAGAAAAGAGGAGAATGAGAGAGGATCTAGGGTTCTGAAGAAGAACTGAAGGATTAAGTTGTTTTGGTTAAAAGGAGATAATAGAGCAAGGATCTCTTAGAAATTGTAAAATTTCCCTAGTGATATCATGGCTTGGCACAAGGGTGGTCAGAGCATAAAGAACAAATGCCTCTGGGCCTATGGTTAGCTGGAAAGGAGAACACCCATATTCAGTTGGTCGATGATTGACTGTAATAGATAAGCATTTCATATACCCTGTGTACTATAATTGAAATGAATGGTTGGATGTCTATGCCTCTGACTAAAATTTTCATTGCATGATTAATATTAGTAATACTAATTGTTCTTCTATGAACCTCTGCATTTGAATTTTTTCTATCTTCCTTGGCTTAGCACCAAGAGAACTATTAGACATGGGTATTCAAATGAAATTAGGAATAAGATTATGGTTTCGGTGCTGGTTGGAAAATCTTTAAGGGAATTTTCCCAAGGATTGATTTTGTAATGAAAGAGTCGGTCCAGACGTCATTGGAATGCTTTAGTCCCATCGACCCCTCAAATTTACCTTCACATGTTACTAAATTCGAGATCTGTGGATGGAGTGCGCCTCCTTTAATCCATTCGTTTATGTGACTGAGGGCTCATTCCCATGGTGCTAACCAAATCATGACTAAGAGTTGAGCGTGTAGCCTTGGAACTTGTCAAGGAACCCATATGACCAGGACCTTGGAACCCTTCGATAGGTCTGAAAGGAGCTAAGCTATCTTGGCTTTGGGACTTCGGGAGTCTGGAGCTCTAGGATGTTCTAAATTTACCACATGCAAAACCAACCAAAGGAAACCTACTAGTATGGTTACTAGAGAGGCTGACCGACAACTAGTGGTTTCCTTAACTGTGACCATGGGATCCATCCCATCGTTCAACCCTAATCAACTTCTCACTCATGAAGCAACGCGAACCGTAGATCTGAGGATATTCAGGATCTCCCCTGATCATTGGATTGATGTCGTGGACATTTGGCATTGATCAACTCTAGGAGTAAAAAGGAAACTAAACATCCAAAACTCTGAACACCAAAGTTTCAAAGGGATAAGGACCATCAATATGAGGATGCTTTGAGATCTCTCTTGACAATTGGATATAGACCTTGGTCAATCCGGTGCTGAGAAATCCGGGAGTAAAAAGGAAACTAAACAGCCAAAACCCTAAACATCAAAGTCACGAAGCAACAAAGGCCATATATATATGGATATACGTGTACCTATCTTGATTATGGGATAAAAGTGTATTGGGAGGTTGTTGGTGGGAGTTCGAACTTCAAAGCTTCGGGAGATTTCGTAGGTAAGAGAGGCTGGATGCCCCCAGAGGCTATCAGTACGGAGTGATGTGGAACAATGATTTCACCTAGGGTGATGTGGAACCATGATCGACATGACACGTTTCATCCTAATTCATGATTTTCAGAGACCTTATGTGCCAAATGGAACTTGACATGTGTCACCCGTCAATTGGGCCACATGGCATCTCCATATTTTTTCAAATGTCACCCCCTAGTGTGTAGTTGCCTGAGCTCATGGCTAATGGGACCCTAGGATTTTGGAACTCTAGGAGGCTTAGGGTGTTAGAATGTATGCTCCAATAGGGCCTAAGGCTAAAGCCATGTGGTAGGATTTTGGGGTTTCGAGACTTTGGAGGATATGCAAGTAGAGAAAAGGGCATTGAGTGCTAGAGCGCCAAAATCTCTTAATCCTATGCATCGAACGAGGGTGAATCTCAACCATTGGATTTAATAGTGGACTAATCTAGACCATGGATGCATGAGTGTTAGGGAACTCTGGGACTTCAGGATTCTGGGAATTTTTCATACATGGACAGGAAGGATGAAAGGTCGAAGGCCCAGTAATCATGAAGGCATGGAGAACATTCCCTGTAATTGCCCCTCTAGTGGACATATCATCACTAAAGGATAAAAAACTTGGTCGAGTCCATGCCAAGTGGGATGGTACAAATGAGGTGAACCCACGTGGGTGCCACATGTCCTTTGACCAATGATGCCTGAAGAGCTTCGGAAGGGCATAACTTCCAATCCAGATCTCAGTTTTGAGTATGGTAACAGTTTTTGGAAATATCTTGACGATAAGAAGATGATGAAGATCTCAGGAAGAGGATTCAATATGATTGAGAAAAGATAAATTATTATTCCCCATCCCTTAAAAAGGTACTTAGGGGTCAGGTGTGTTACATAGTGGTATCTGAGTGGGAAACACCACTTCACCTTCTTGGGCTCACAAAAGAGTCAAGTGATTATTTTTATTTCGTAGAAAATTTTAAGGGAGAGGGCACCCTACCCTACCTATCTAGTAGAGCATGATTCAAATAGAGGCCTGCCAGAGAACAATCATAAGACTAGTTTACCAAGGCTAAGATGAGCCTGTTGAAAGTATTATTGTCATATGGAAATTATTTGCATAAGTTCCTTGAGGAGAAGGATGCAGATTGAAATTCAGTTGGGATTTTACCCAACGAGATTGAATCATGCTAGAATGTGGCAGAACAAGCCTATCATTAATTTTGGAGAAATTATATCTAGTCCTACAAAAGTGGGATTATGCCGAGGGGAATTAATAAAATACCTTGGATTCAAATGGCATAAACATGTTTTAAGGAGTACTTGAGTCCAAAAAGAAAATTGACTGAATAGGTGGCAGGAATTGCCTAAAAAGTGGGCTTATGAAGCCTCTGTTAATTAAAAGTTTTGATTAAATGAAGGATTTGGAATTGGGAGAAAAATCCTCTATGTCTAGAGGCCTTATTGGAAAAGGTGAGATAAACCTACTTGACCTATTATAACTGAAAAAATTGTTACTCGGGTAATCCCTCTTTGTAAAATAAAAGAAGTCATGAGGAATGACAATGAACCTCATGGAAGAAGTGAAATGACATGAGAAAGTTTGAAATCTCATGGTTGTGCTAGGGAAGTGTGTATCCATATTAACTTAAGGGCGTGTCTAAGCAAGAGGAATGGGTTTGGTGACCATTTTCTTAAAAGGGAGAGAATGTGAAACTCTTTGGATATGAAGGAAACTGAGAAACAAAGTTGTTTCTGGGTGTAGGAATTGTTGGTAAATTTTTTTCTAATCAAGATGATAAACAAAGATGAAAAAATATGGAGTGATTGAGCGAGAAATCACAACAAACTCCCTTTCTTGGTGGATAGAAAACTAATCTGCCAATTTTTTTTTGGGAGGAGAGTGACCTCCATCCTTGACTATTGTTGAACAAAAGGAATAATTATGCGTGTAATGGTTAAGGTTGATATACATTTACAACCTATCTTATGTTTTAATGAGAATAGGAAAAACAACTAGAACCTCTACAAAATTTTAAAAGGAAAGATATGGACTTTTTATCCAAGACTAATTATGATCTAGAGATACATTGAAGTTTTGTATTAAAATACCTAGTAAGTAACATACTTCAAAAATTGTATTTGGGCTTTAAGGAAATATTACAAATGTTATTTGACATTAAACTTCATTATAAATGAGGTAAAATGGTTAATGAAATGTTGATCCTAAATGTGGTAAGGGAAGTGTTGGAGGACTTCTAGATGACCAATGGGTCAGATTGACATCCAGACGTGGATGGTATCCATATAAGGTATGACTTGATATGATCAAGTAGTGGTGAGAGGGAATCTAGAAAATGATTCCCTTGATAAAAATGTATGTTAACCAAAAATGGTTTGAGGCATGAAACATAAGCTTGATAAGCTGTATTGTTTCCTTGATAACTGTTGGAGTTGCCTAGATAATATTTATGGACTGTTGAATAATTTTATAATACCAGTGGAAAGAATAATTTATTGCTAGTTGTTGTCATATGGAAATAGGGACATAATTATGAATATGTATCTTAAAATTTCCAGGTGGATATCATGTGGATGACTAAAATCTCTCAACTGAGAGGGAATCTCATTGTTGAGTGTATTTATGGGACTTATTATGAGAATAGCAGTAAGATCCTTGGGAGAAGGAACTAGAAGTCTTATATGTCCATGTGTATGAATTACATGGAAAGGGGGAAAGTAATGAGCTTGCATGATGGATGTTTATCTATGTTTATTTATTCCCGAGTTCATGGATTTAATGCATCATAAGGTTGCTTGATATAAGGAATGATATCAAGACTGGATAGATATGAATGAATGATGTTAAACATGCAAATGACGCACATGTATGGTGTATGAGTGAAATGTAAGGAAATAATTTCACTAGGAAAGATTGAATGAATACCATGGATGCATGGATGACTCTATTAATAAGAGTCGTAAAAGTTTTGTTTTAAATTATAGATTGAGGGGAATGTGCTCCATTCCCTCAGGAAAGGATAGTATAAATAGATGAAAGAGTAAATGAGCAAGGATGCTCTATTGTCATGATAAGAGGCAACATGATTATGCCTTTGAGGATGGCATGAGAATGATTGTGAACAATCATGAGTTGAGTTATTTTAAAGTAAATATGTATGTGAGTTGTGAAATATACCTATGGTATCTACACATAGGCTTATAATTATTCATGTGGTTAATTACATCATGCATGTAAGTTAACAAAATAAGGAATATGTGTGGATAAATAAGTTTGATGCATAACAAATATGCATTCCTATATTCCTTATGGAATATTTGGTAAAAAATGGAAGCTAACTCAAGGTTGAGGTCATCAAAGATAGAGATGGATATGCAATAAGGAAGTTGCATGCCAAAGAAGTTCCTTGTGAAGGAACTGTGTAAATACTCTATGAGGAGAACATAATCAAAACCTTAATGACTGTTGAGAATTAAGCAGTGAGCTACAATTCTATTTATATAAGAATCTTGGATTACCTTCTAAAAAAAAATGTATGAGTGGAAGACTAAAAAATGAATGTTGACCATTTTGATAACTGAATGGTAATGTGTAGAATGCACGGGTTCATGATTCATTATGAACAAAAACTTTATTACTGGAGCATTTTGATGTATCCAATAGGTTAGGGTGATCCTAACCAACGCTTTTTAAGGAAAATAGTATGGAGATCCCAATAGGGAGTAAATTTCATAAGCAAATAAGAAGAAAGATCAAGGAGAATTAAGCAGTGAGCTACAATTCTATTTATATAAGAATCTTGGATTGATTCTCTAAAAAAAAAATGCATGAGTAAGACTAAAATGAATGTTGACCATTTTGATAACTGAATGGTAATGTGTAGAATGTGCAAGTTCATGATTCATTATGAACAAAAAACTTTACATCGGAGTATTTTGATGTAATCCAATAGAAGTAAGTGATCCTAACCAAGGCTATTCAAGGAAAAGAGTATGGAGATCCAAATAGGGAGTAAATTTCATAAGCAAATAAGAAGAAAAAAAGGGGAGGAATATCAGCCTCTCGCCTTAAAACTCTGAATTTCTTAATAGAGTTATAAGCCTTAAAAGAGTAGTTGTGGAGACAAGTACAACTGGTAAAAAGGAAAATGAAAAAACATGTATAAAATTGGTTAAAACCATGAATGGGTAAGGAAAGCGAGGCCTTGGAGTAACTCAGCTGAAATGAGAAATCCCAGGTTGTGTAGAAGGAGTTGGAAAAAAAAAATGGAAGATCCCTTAACTCCTTTCGTGTCGTAAATTATGTTTTCTCTGGGATGAGAAATTGGTGTGATGATGAAAATAAATGTTTTGACACCATAGTAATGATGATTGTATGATTATAAAAACAATTGAGAATTGTTTTGGTTTCACTCATGAAAACATTAAGGATAATGTGATGAAGTGCATAAAGATACGCTAGGACATGTCCGAAACTATTTTGTTGATTGGAATGTTATGACACATGCATTTTTATTTTACATGATGACTAATATAATTGTGATGTATGTCATGTGCAGAAATAAATTGATACTGTTGGGAAAGATTGTTGAGGGGACTTTGGGAGCCCCATGAAGCACTATTGATGAGGTAAAAATCAGAAAAAAAGGGTGCTAGCATCCAAAATAGGTATAAAAATATTCATTCCTGTATGGCATAAGGTATGAAGGGACTTGGTGAGAATCCCTTCTGAAAATATTTCATTATCTTGCTGATATGTGAATAATTTTGAGTGGCTATTGTATGCCATTTCTACCCAAGAAGGGTAATATTCTTAGGAAAGAAGAATATGAATAATAGAGAGAGGAAGTCTATGCCAGTCAAGGATGAGTTATAATCCTTGCAAGAAGATGCATGAGTAAGGAGTACCATGGGTACAATGACCAATATAAGGATACTGGGAATACATGTGATCATAGTTAGCACATTGCATGGAATGCATTGAGGAAATGCATGTTTGCATAAGAGGGTAGCCAATGGATTTCCCATTAAGGAAGGAGGTCTTTCCAATACTCTAATTGAATTTTAGAGGTGTTAAAAGAAAATATAATTTTGGGTGGCCATGAGTGTTGGAACCCTAGTTACTAATGAAGGAAGAATGCTTGGGTGCATTCAAGATAAACTTTTAGTTTCATATGTGCTAATTTGGGATTGTGATCATCCTGTAGCGGGAAGCACATTCCTACTTTAAGAGTGAATAAGAATGATTAAACCTATGGTGAAGAGGTTGGTTGAGATCCAACACACCATGGAAAAGTGATTTTCATAAGTATGGAAAAATTGAACCCAATGTAAGGGTACATTGGGTATGAATGTGGCCATGAATATTGGCACATTGATTAAATTCAACTGATATTTGAGTTGCATTTGGAAAATTTGGTATGTTGAAAGGATGCATATGTAAATGATGATATTTCATTTTGATTTGTACCCTTGAATAGATGAAAATGACTTGGACTGTTAGTATGCATAGTTTTGAAAATATAATGTGCATGAAAACTAATAATTTGTTTGGCTCAGGAATGTTGAAATTGCAGGAAGAAAAGAGTCTTGGATATGGCAATGTTGTAAGCCCATAAGTAAGACCAATTGTCTACTGAGATAAAATTCTATAGGAAGGAAAGTCCCATACTTGTGAATCTGGCTCCTGTGCAGAATAGATCTGAAAATAAATGTGGAATTTGGAAATCTGTGGGTGACAAATTTGCAAGAAAATTCTGAATTTGAAATTGATGATAATATCTCATAATTTTTGTATAAATGTGATAGATGTGATATGAAAAGGATATATCTAGGGAGGACAGGTGAAGGATTTCAATCTAGAAATCATGAAAAAGGATATTTTTGAGACATGAGAACCTTGTGGTAAGCCATGATCGCCCTAGAATATATTGTGTTGTGGAAACACAAGCGAGAGGGATGCATAGGTAGAGAAATTATAAGGGATGCCTCGATTGTAAGGCTCAATGAATTCTTTAGAACTCTTATTGTGCGATAAATCCTTGGAAAGGCAAGATGGATCGCCTGAGGGACTGTATAACAGAGAAGGGGATGCTTGAGCCTTGGCCTGGAGGGTGAGTGACCGAAGGGTAGAGAAGACTTTGATAATTCTTATAAATTATTGATTGGGATCATGCACATAATGGGTATGTCAAGGAAAAACAGTGAGCTAAGATAACAAGACAACCATATGGATGAAAATCCACGAATTGCACAGATAGGTACTGTGCTAGATTATGAAATATTTCCTCTTGAGTTTTGTACAACAATAATATGTTTTGGCATGAAATTGTGATTAATATACTTGATGTAAAAACTTATTGAAGGAAGGTGATGAAGGCCAAGGGTCTATAAAGGACCCGACCAAGGAAGAGGATCAATATTTCTGAAGTAGTTGAATGACAAAGGAATGATAGGTGTTACTGAGAAAGAACATTGAGGAAGGTGTTCCTTTTAAGTGAGAGGGGATTGTAATACCCATGTTTCCCCCAACTTGTAATTAATCATTAATTATGATTACCATTCTATGGCATGTGAAAAATGCAAATGGATTATTGTTTATATTTCCAATAAATTATTGTGGGGGGGTGAAGCCTTAAAGTACTGGACATGATATCACTAGAGGAAAGAGTGAGGAAACTATAGAGAGGGTTCATTATGTTAAAATGACCCAAATTATCTTTATTGAAATAATAAGTCTCATCCTTGTCCTAAGGAAAAATCAATTAATGAAAAAAGGACTGGTGGTTGACCAATCGACTATCCAAATGAATGGAATCATGGAGAGTTTGGATTAGGAGACAGAAAATTGCCAGCCTGAAGTACCACAAAGTTGTTGATGAATGCAACTATGTGAGATATGCTCCAATTTACAAACTTATGAGATGTGGATCATTGAAACTATGTGAGTCTTTCTCTTAACTTACAAACCTGAGAGAAATACCCTAAGAAGGGTATATGGTTTCTTCTTGAGACAGAGCTAGGAATGTAGGGATGACCTCCTCCATTAAAAGAGTTGAGAAGAACTCCAGACGATTATCCAGTGAGAAAGGTGATCTGTTGAGTTAGATGTGCCTATGGCTGAGCACAAGGTGAATGTGTGAAATCCCAAAGTGTTGGGTGCATCGTCATGTGAACATAAATGAAGATGATGTATTAGCCTCCTCTGAGCAGCAGAGTTGATGAGAAGACTCCAGATGATTCTCTTATGTGAGGTAGTGGGAAATAATATCTGTAGAGTGGACATGCCTGTGGATAATCACAAGTGAACGTGTGAATATCTTGTTCTTTTGTGTAATGTAGTGAACCATAGATATGACATCCCCATGGATGTGCCCCTAGTGGATGAGCACTAGTGGGTGTATCATATCTTTTTCTATATATTTTTCAAGATACATACCTTATTGTAACCCTATTTGCAATATAAAGGGTACAGGTCTGCCCCACCTTAATGTGATTAATAATAAATGTAAAAGATAATTAATTTGGTTAATATTAATTATAATATAATAATAATTATAATTATAATTATAATGCGACTTAGAGAGGTTGGCCCTATTGAGCCAATAGACACTTCTGTTGATAGGTTTAGGTTAGTATAAGTAAAGGTAAAATCCCCATTTTAGAAACATATCTTTCATGTGAGTTTAGAAATTTCAGCAAGTACATTTACTTGGGAAAAGTGCGCACCTCTCTTGGGCACTAGTCTTCTAGGGTTTGAGCACCCTCTTGTGTGCTAGTTATTCTTGGTAGTGAAGGTATTTATCTTGAAGAATATAGAAAAGGATTTGGTTGGGTTTTCTTCCCTTGTTGAGAAGGGTTTCCTAGGATACTTCTTTTGTTCTTGTGCATGGTGTTTCTTCTTGTGATCTTGGTTGCTACAACATTATTGTCTATGGTTAAGTTAAATGATAAAATGGAATGAACTCCATGCTTACCTTAGCTTATTGAAAAATCAACATGGTATCAAAGAATAGGTCTTGAAGAACCCATTGCACAAGCTATAAGATTTTACCAATCATCCCTCCTCTTCTGCAGAACCGTACAACCCTCCTAGGGTTTCCAGAAAATCTGTATGGACCTCCTCTTTTGAGTGTTTCATCCCATAAAACTTGGAAATTGAGGAAAATTTTGACATGGGAGAGTACTAACTTATCCAGGGCACCTCCAGAGACTCTCAGAATGAATTTTCAAGCATTTTGAAATTTTTTCCCTAGGGTTTCTAGGGTTTCACAATGTTCTGCAGATTTCTATTTTAGGGTTTCTGCAGCTCTATGAAGAAGCCTTCAAGATTACCTGTGTTCATATAACTTTCAAGGATTATCATTGGCAGTCATAAGACCAACAAAACCTAAGGTGTCTATCCTAGCCTATCCATTAGGTTTTCTAGCCCAGTTAACAAGGGTTTGTGAAGAATCTAAAATACGATGAACAAGTCTATTGATGAATGGAAGGAAGATGACAACAAGACAAGGAAGCCAATCATATACACAAAATATTACATTGAAGGGCCAGATTTAAAGTAGCAAGATGAAAAAAGGTGACATCGTGACTATATTCTTCATGAAGATCTCAGAGGACAAACATCAACCAGGTGCCATTGGAGAAATCATATCAACACCCTTAGGTATGCACTTGTATATTTATTATTTGTATCATTTCCATGAGGATAATTACAGGAGGAAGGAACCCTTTTGCTGGAAGTAATGGATCAAGAGGGATCTCATTGCATTCATAGGAAAAACACATTGGAAGTAAAGACTCTAGGTTTGATTGCTATAATTGTCATTCCTCTAACCTATATTTCTAAAGTTTGCTACATTACAAGTAGGTGTTGTAGCCGTGACAACATTCCTCAAATTGTTTTGTTGGTTCTTTTTGTTTTCTTGTTCCATATAGGCTAACAAGAAAGGAATATGTCTATCCCTCAGAGGGATTCACTTGACTAAGAGGGAGTCAAAACTATTTGAGAAAGAGGAATAATAAAACCATTATTGAGGAAATCAATGCAATAATGCATAATTAGAATCCTTCTATGATTCTATGGGCAGAAGAATGCACAACACAGTATAAGAATGCACAACACAGTATATGTGTAGAACAATATTCTTCACCAGAATTTGAAAAACATAACTCCTGAAGAAGTCTTCATTGGAATAAATCCTGAGATTGAACTCTTCAGGTTATTTGTGTGCCTAGTGTATTTTAATGTACCCAAAGAGAAGAAGTCCAAGCTATATTATTTAGAAAGAAAGTATAAAATGAATCTTCAAAGACATTCCAGATCGACATCCTTGGTCAGAGATAGATTGAGACAAGCAGAGACATTTCCCTTGAGGAAGAGACATTCTTTCAAAGATCTAGAGAATATCATATGGAGATTGATAGTAAGACAATACCCTCTCCCTCTTCAACAGTTCATAGGGAGACATACATTATTTCAGTTGATCTAGTTGATCTAGTTGATATGTTCAAAGATATTGTAGTAGGGAATAAAAGGCGTACCTAGACTCACTCTGCAAGAGGCAGAGAAACATACAAACCTCCCAAGGAACATCCTGAGAAAGAAAAAGAGATTTTTGAGCTATCCTTCAGTCATGATCCACTTCATTGATGATGAGCTTCTTGGTCTTAGAGAAGCAACAAGAGAACATGTATGGAAAGATGCCATAACAGAAGAGTACCAATATATCTCAAAGAATGATGTATAAGACATTATTCAGGGACCAGAAGGGAAGTCAATGGTAACTTCCAAGTGGATCTATAACATCAAGCATACAGCTGATGGAAGTGTTCAGAAATACAAAACAAAATCTATAGCCAAAGGTTTCTCACAAATGGAGGGAGTTGTCTATGATGAGACACTTGATCCAATGAACCCGATACACTTCCATCCATACTATCATCCATAAGATGGAAACTATATCCGATAGATATATTCTTGATGAGTTTGTATTTCAGCAAGAGTGTTGTTGATCCAAGCCTATATCATTACAGTGTTGGTGATGAGAGCCTCATCATGATGAGTTATTCAGAAATACTTGTTGTTGGATACAAGTAATACTTGAATTCTAAATTCGATATGAAGAATCTAAGTATGATGCATTACTTCTTGGGACAAGAAGTATGACAGAGGACTGATGATATTTTCCTGAGTCAAGGAAAATATACAGTGAAAACATTAAAGAAGTTCAGTATGATAGAATGAAAAAGTCACTGTGATGGATGTAAGGAAGAATATTGATGATGATTCATACAAGATTGATCCACAAATAATTGGATCACTGATGTATATGGTTAACACTAGACTTGATTCATGCCATGTAGTGAATGTGCTTAGTCATTTCATGAGTCAATCGAGATACACTCACTAGACAACAACAAAACATGTATTGAGATATATACGAGATATGGCTTGAGATATGCCTCCAGTGTGAACTTGAGTGTGCAGGATATGTCAATTCAGATTGAGAAAAAAGTACAGTGAACCGGAAACACACATCCCACTGATGTTCTATCATGAAGTTTTCCATGGTTTCCTAATGAAGCAGGAAACAAAACTCTATGGCCTTGAGTACCATAGAGGTAGAGTATATAGTGTCGAGTGTGTGAATAAATGTGGCTTCAAAAGATTCTAAAAGATTTACTTGACCATGAGATGGATCCTATGATGATAACCAAGAGTCATGAGTAAATCTCCTTGAGAACCTAGTGTTTCCTGATGGGTCGAAATCCGATGAGATGAAATATCCTTATATAAAAGATATGATGCAAAGGAAAATTGTACACATGCAGTGCCTTCCTACACACAAGCAGATTGCATATATCTTAACTTCATGAAGAATGGATCCCTAGTTGAGAGGAAGTGTCGATAACTCTAGCCAAGACAAAATTCAAAATACATCCATGTGAGAATTGGCATGATAAAGAATGCCTCCCTAGCTGAGAGGGAGTGTTTATGAATGCAACTGTGTGTGATCTAAAAATCAAGAAGACTTGAAAACTTGAATAATTATTGCAAGTTAAATGTTATGTGTTT
>SNQJ01S0148056.1:0-15982 GCA_010110895.2 Picea sitchensis
TGTTAAATGATGCTTGTTAGATGTGTGTGATGATGATGTTAGAAAATACTTGTCTTTTGTTATATGTGATCACAATGATGATGCCCTGTTAAATCATTAGATGTCTGCTAGCTAATTAATGACGTTTATATGTGCTAGAGGTATATATAATTAGATGATGTTAGCTAGAGAATATAAATGTGTATTTTAGATGTTTCTTATGTTTGTTATAAGATGGTTATCACCATCATGTTTATTTTTATAAATTACAAAGTTCGATATGGTTGAAACTGTAATTGTAAAAATGAAACTATAATTGCATAGATAGTTCATTATACATATTCATTCTAACTAAAACAAAAATCAAAAAACAAATTACATATGAATAAATATTATTTTCCATTGTACTAATTACTCTTTTTTAATAGACTCTTCTACACTAAAAACCATTATTATAAAAAGTTATGATCTCCAATGATAAGCATTATATTGGCTTTAAAATTGTATGGATGCAAATCTTCCTATTGTTATTTCTGTCATTATTTTGTAAGTTGATTGCTATCAAATTTTAAATTACTTCAATAATTGTGGTTTTGCTCAACATTTGGGGCATAATTTTATAAATATTCTCAAAAGCAATGATAAAAGTATGTAAACTAACAAATACAACTTTAGTTAAAAAACAAATTATCACAAAATCATGTTATAAATTTAATTTTTTAATTATAAACCACATTTTGTGTTAATATTACTTTTAAATCTACAAAATAAATGAACATAAGTTTTTGAATCAGCATGTTAACGTATCCTCCAGAATGGTGTACTATTAAACATGTATATCAACCATATCATTACATCTAATCATATCAACATAAAAAGTAGAATTTCATATCCCATTAAAAGTTCAACTGGACATTTAACATTTTTTAGGATTTCACAATTGGAAATACTTAAAGAAGATGAGACATTTTTAAATATATGCAATGACGTATAAATATGTTCAAATAACAATCGTTCCATGCAATCACAAATAATTTGAAAGACAAACACATTACACATCAAACTTATTGTTAACCAACTAAAATTGTTCAAAGATTTGTTATAATTAACTTAACATTTCCTCTGTCGGAAGATGAATAAAAAACAATATAATTAGCAAAATAAAGAATATAAAAAAAAGATACAACAATAGTATTAAAGATGAAATAATCCATGTAAATATCACTCTATGTTGTCATCACCCTCATTATATTCCTCGCTTGGCATGATAACATTGTTGTTCTCGAAAATATGTTTTGATCTAGGGTCATGTCTTAATACGAACCACCAATCCCTATCCAACACATACGGGTAAAAAAACACTTGGTTGCAGTGTTTTGGGAAAACACAAGGATCCTTAGCTTCATCCCACATCTTTCTAGAGTTGATACATATCATCCCACTATCACGATCTTCCTTCACATTATTCCGATCAAAGGTGTCCCACCACTTGCACCTAAAAATAACACATTGGAAAGAAGAGAAGTCCACCTGAATGATCTCTTGTATCTTTCCATCATAACCTAACGTCCCTCGTATTAGGTTTTGATCATGGTGTCTAGCATGACTAGATTGGTTGAACTCAACTTCCACTCCACAGTCTTGTGTCATGCATCCATCGTTGGCATCCACTGTGTGAAAATGATGTCCATATGCCCACATAGATGGGAACAAATGCACCTATAAAAAGGTGAAAAAATCACAGTGTCATGTGTCTAATAGGTTGACCAAAAAATATAAAATATAGATGTTATAGTTCAAAGGTTCATTTAAATGTTACAAAATGTACACAAAGATATTATTACTGAGTTGTTGCACCCAATCCCTATGTTTAGTGCATCATCTTCAACACGCGGGTAACGACCGGATGCACTGTATTTCTCTCTGACTTGGTCAACAACCCAACTGTTGGGGCATATCACTGGAATATTTTTTTTAAATGATTAGGATAAGGCATGCTTCTACCATTCAACCATCTAAATTATTTCTTCTCACTGTCCCAGTTCCTCCTCTTTTGTTCGTACAATGAGACCCACGGATGTGTTGTCTTCTCACTGTCCCATTTCCTCCTCTTTTTTTTTTTTTTGTGTGTGTGTGTGTCTATCTTATGTCTAGATTCAGATTATTGGAATTATAAAATGGAAGTCTAAATTCATTATATATATATATATATATATATATATGAAATCAAACAGACATATAGTACATATCATATCAAAATATACATTATGAAGTTTAGTGTGACTAGTTACTATGTAGAAATTTGATAGACGATAAGTCACTTACTCTTTATCAAACGCCTTTTTTCATTGATTTGCATAAGCTCCCCTCTTTTGTCTTCATCCCTTTCGTCGTCCCAAATCACCTCACCTAGTGTGTTGTCGATCTGCTTGATGTACTCACTGGAATAATAGAAAGACTCATATGATATGTACCCCTCTGTCATAGACCCCTCCGATTTTTCCCTTTGTCGAACAAATCCTTTCAATTTCTTCATGTACCTCTCTAAGAAGAACATCCAACGACAGGATACCACTCTGACTAATTCAACCTCATCTACTAGGTGAATTAGAATATGAACTTGCAATTCCATGAAACTCGCCAATAGTTCCTTCTCAAACATACAAACAATCTCAGCTATCTCTTGACACCACCGTGGAATGCTAGCCATATGAATCTCCTTTGATGTGATCCAACGTACAAATGCAGATAATTTATATATGGCACATCATAGGTCTTGGGGGAAGTCATGGTTCACACACCCACGCACCAGTAGAGGATAATGACACTACAAAGTAAACACATACAAAATTAATTATGTTTTATCCCATAGCATGAATTTATAAACAAATAATAAAATCATGTTTTTCAGACATATCTCTTTGTATGCATATTCTCTTCTATATAGAATACAATCATTCGTACATGCATGATATGATATGTACTCAAGACCCAATATTTCCAACATTTTCTTTACCTCTTCGCAGCTACCAGATAAGACATTATCACTCGGAAGAACCTTATATTTGAATAACATGTAGTTAGTGGGCAATAGAAATGTACAATGTTATTTAACATTCATAAAATCGATCGTTTTTAATGTTTATTGCGTGACAATATTTCTCAAATTATAATGGACTTAATGATGATCAGTTACCTCAATATTGTCGAGAAACATGCGTTTAACATGCCAAAATTTGATTTCAAGTTGTACAGTAACATTTTTGTCCCCAATTAGGTATACTTTGACCAGATAGGTCCAGACAAAGGGGTGGTGGAAGCAAATCTCATACTTTCGAATAAAGTATCAGTGATATGAGAATCATCCCCTTACTCATCGTTCTGGAATGCATCTAACAACATTGTCTCCATGGCAGTTGTATCCCATAAATAATCATCCATACCAACCTCTATTTGATTGACACCATTGCCAACTTGTGAAGAACTACTATTGTTGTAGTCATTCCTAATTGGTGAATCTGGACGTAGTGGGAATTGAATAGGTGGTTGATTCAACCATTCTTGGTATGCTTCCTCTCTGAATTGTGCTCTTATTGCAGCGTTCTCTCTATTTGACATTGTAGTGGGGTGCAATGGAAGATGATAGGCAGGTTGCTCATCATCACTAGAATCATAATTTCAAAAATATTGAATATTAGTACATCAATGATATTAGTAAGCACAATGCAATTGATTTGTTCAAATCACATTATACAAAACAATTATTACCATCGTTGACCCAGGATTGCAGCTAGAAGATGGAATGTTACTATTGGAAGCGTAAAGTGGTTGTCCATTTTCATCTACCAATTGCTTACAGTATGTTGCTTCTGATAAGAGCTTCGGACGTTTTTGAATTGGTACTGGAATATTATCTGCATATAAACTTGATTCTAAATCGGGATCTTGCAAATTTGGATACATTTTTATTCAAATTGATATGGATAAAAAAAAAAAATCCAACTAGAAAATCGAAATATAAATAAAATCTAAACTTACTCGAGATGGAAAGGGAGAACTCCACGATGGACTTTGAGCAATATGGAATGAGCTGGAATTTGAATAATTGGTCATTTGATAGTGTAAGCTTCTCTCCCTACATTTGAGCAAAATCAACAGTAAATTATTTTTAAGAATAAGGTGACTTTAAGCGCAAAATGTATACTATGATGTACTGCAAGTCATGTGGATGCATCATGAAAAATAATTTAAGATGAATATATTATTTTGTGTGTAAATAAAAATTCAGATAACTTTGAAAACATAACGGTGTGTTACTGTAACAAACATGCATCGGTGTGTCTATAACATTGTAAACCACATGGTGTTTATATATACATCGTATCGGTCCCATGAATTCAAATAATAATAAAAAAAAGATTATCCAATATCAGTGCTCCAAAACTTTAAAATGAACTGGTGTGTCGTTTTCATATCAGCACTGATGCATTAAAGTAATAAACACACTGAAGTTTCAAAAAAAATATATATATATATATATATAAAGAAAAAAAAATGTGACTTTGTTTTTTAACAATTGAAAAAAGAGTAGGAATTTAAAATCTAATTTCATAAAGTCATTTAAATAGTATAAAATTATTCATTGTTTCATTATTTTACCAAAATTTACAGTGGAAAGATTTGCAAGAGAGTCATACCAGAGAGAACTGTGGAGAAACAAAATACTTTAGAACAATATGATTTATTCATAAGATAATAATTTGAAGGTAATTATGGTGATTCATTTAAAACAATTTTCATAAATTCTTTCATGGGTATTAAGCTATTCAATATTTGTTATTTTTCCAAAATTTACAAGGTACAAATTTGCAAGAGAGACATATAGGGGAGCATTGTGGAGCAGCATATCAATACTTTTGAAAGCATAGTTATTCAGAAGATCAAAATTGGAAGGGTATGGTAATTCATTCAAAACCCTTTTGGAGCAACAAAATTATTCAGAAAATCAGAAATCGAAGGGTTTTGTGATTCAGGAAAAAAATTAAAAATTTCATACTTACCTTAAACCCTTGCTTCTTTTTGTTTGTGTGACTGCAAAACTTCAACTTAGGGTTTAACTCCCTCTATCACTTCATAATTATAGCTTTTGATTTTATGTTTTTAGATTTAATTGGTTTATGTTTCCATATAAAAGGTGTTTGACATGTGATGCATCAGATCCAAACCCTCTCGACCCTATCACATTTTTTTTTTAAACAATTTCGGGTAATTGGTGTGTCTTATGTAATATAACGCACTAGTGCGCTTACAGATACAAATGCACTGACTATGCTGCAAATAATTAAAAAAAATTGTTCATGGATGTGTAAATTTATTTGTTTGTGGTATTTTTCTATTTTCATTTTTTTCAATTGGAGCGGTGTTGTTAACGATACTTATTGCATCGTTGTAATTTAATGTTTTTTAAAATATTTTTATTGGTGCATTTTTAACATTAAATGCATCGATGTTGTTAATGATATATTGTGCACCACTCTAATTTATTGTTCTTTTAAATCTTTTTTATAGCAGTGCATTTGATAACATGTAATGCATCGGTGCTTTAATATTAATACAGCGCACCTGGATACTTTTTTTGGTGAAAATTATGTGATTTATTTATAAAATATATTTAATATCTTTTGTATTAAATGGTACAGGTTGTATATTGATAAAAAAAAAAAGTATGAGAATAGTTCAAGTAACAAAAATTCTGATGGATACAAGGATAACACATCCAGAAAGGAAAAAAAGGCAAGTTCTTTGTAAATTCTATACAAAATTAATATGTTAAAAAGGCAAGTTCTTTGTAAATTCTATAAAAAATTAATATGTTTGAACTATATGTAAGTTTAACTAATATGTATTGGTTAGTGTGTATCATGCAGAGCCATAAAATGAGGAATATCGATAAGATTCTTTGTGATCTAAGTGCAGAAGAGAATAAAAGCTTGATGGAAAAATTGCAAAAGGATGAACCAGGTGAATGAAAAAATTATATTCAATATGAGTTTTTTTTTTAATTTTCATTAATTTTTTACTTAAAAATATTAGATAACATGTTCAAAATAATCTATTAATTCACATATGTTTAATGTTCCACAGATGGGACCAACAACGAAGGAACAAAATGTCATCCTAAGAAAATAAAAATTATAGAAGATGTAAATGATGATGAATTGGTCCTTAGCTCATCTGGAGTGGTGTTTTTTTTTTCCAAGAAAAAATTACTCGATATTATAATAAAATTATAATGTCATTTACAAATCTAGCTCTGTCGAGCTGGTTACCAGAAATATCGAAAAAGCAATCTCGCCAGGCTATTCCATCAAAGCAGAAAAAGGGAGACTCTTACTATTAGCAAAAACAGTCACGCTGTCACTCATCAGTCTGTGGTATATGACCAGCCAGCAGGGGAAATTCGAATACTATAACCGACCACAGAAGGAGTAGACTCCATCAACAGGAAAAACAATGACGAATCAGAGCGCTCGCCCACCAGAAGTAGACTCCATATAGAGGGAGATTCTCACGGATTGCAGAAACAGACACGCTGCCACCCATCAGTCAGTGGTATATGACCAGCCAGCAGGGGAAATTCAATTGCTATAACAGACCACTGTAGGAGTAGACTCCATAAAACAGGAGAACAATGACGAATCAGAGCGCTCGCCCACCTCATTCGAACAGGTTTATGTAGGAAATGGGACTTTCTATGCCATTCTCACAATGAAAAACAGAAAGTCTCCCCACCTCCTCGCTGAGGACTCTTTTAGAAAGAGCATCTGCAACCTTGTTATGTGTTCTGGAGAAATGTCGGAACTTGATGTCCATAAAAAGATTAGAGAGAGTCAGTGTTTTATATTTCCAGCCTTCTATTTGAACCGAGTGGAGCTTGCACTTTTGGTTGATCCAGTCGATTACGACACGCGAGTCTCCAAGAACAAGAAAGTGATCAAGTGACAAAAGAGAGGCAAGGGCGAGGAATGTCCATAATCCCAATAACTCTGCTTTAGTATTCGTGCCCTCCCCACAGTTTATGAACCAATTTGTAGTTCTCTTTGAATGAGATTTGAAAAATCCACCTGCCCCGCAACACTGGCCAGTGGATGTCGCTGCTCCATCGAAGCACGCCAGAGTGTATCCATCAGTCAAGGAGATCTCACAGATCTTGGGAGTAATGAACTTGTTCGAGGGAGGGAGCCAATGGAAAGAGGCCCAAACTCTATGAATTACCGCCTGAATGGAAGGAGGACGGTCTTCAAAGATCGCTTTATTCCTCTCTGTCCATATCTGTCAGCAAATGTGTACAGCCAATGTTGGGGGGGCGGATTTATGTGAGATCCAGTCAGAGAAGCAGGCCGTGAAAGTGTGACCTTTCCAGTCCACAGGGATGGAGAAGGTTTTGATCAAATGAAGCCAAACCTCCTTTGTAAAATCACAATGGACCAAGAGATGATGCACATCTTCAGAAGCAAGTTTGCAAAGTGGGCAAATGCCAGGGCCCTCCCAACCTCTATGTCTGAGAGCCTCCCAGGTAAGAATTTTCCCTCTAGCCGCTAGCCAGGTGTATAGCTTTAGCTTAAGCGGGACCTGCCATTTCCAGATAAGGCGAATCCACGATTGGTCAACCTCCAGTCTCATCTGGTGTAGGTAGGCATCATATAGATTATTAACAGTGATGGAGCCTGTAGCATCTCCCCCGGCCCACAGCAAAATATCAAGAGTATCGGTGAGAGTGATCCCGGCTCCTTTGAGGGTCGAAGTGTAGCGGCACCATTCTAAAGCAAGGGAACCTTCAAGTGACAGGGATCCACTGTCCAACCAGTCATCCAGGAGGGAGAAGGCGTCGGTCTGTAACTTAATTTGTGCCAGGTAAGTGCAATTCAGAGCCTCCAGCCGCGCGCTCAGCATTGGGGAGAGGATCGATTGGTCTCCCATTCCCAGGATCATATCTCGGCCAATACGGATGTCATTTCCAGAACCAGGCTTCCACCTTAACCAGTGTAGAACTACCTGTGAGGACGCCACCATTCCTTTCCAGAGAGGTGAGGCCCAACATTGATGAAGAGTAGGCTTTCTGATCCAGTCATGTAGGGACAGGGGGCCCAAATACTTTTCTTTGATAAGTAGGCTCCAGATGTTATTGTGTGTGAGTGCTCTCCAGAAGGAGCTGGCCAGAAGAGTTGAATTGAAGGTGGAGAGAAGTTTTAGCCCCCAGCCCCCTGCCTTCCAAGGCTTAGACAGCTCTTGCCAACTACAGAGGTGAAAACAGTGATTGTTAGCTTGATCATTCCATAAAAAGTTGTATGTGAGCCTCCGAAGGATGTGAATAATTTTTGCAGGTAACCGCTCCAGAGACATCCAGTAAACGGCTAGGCCTTCCAGGACCGACTTGACCAGGATAAAGCGACCCACAATCGACAGCCATTTACTGCACCAGAAGCTGATTTTTTTTTCATAAAGTGCCACAAGCCACTGCCAGTCACATGGTGTGGAAGATCCCAACTTTAGCCGGTAACCAAGATATGAGAAACCTTCACTAAGATTAAAGAAAGGAAGGGGGATGGAGCCCTTTAGGTGATGAAGTTCTGTATCTGTAATGCCCCAATAATGTACTGTGGATTTTGTAAAATTTAGGGACAGACCCGAGGCAAGACAAAAGAGCTGTAGTGTTTCTTTTAGGACTAGCCATTCCCCCAGGTCAGCGCTCAAGAGAATAAGCACATCGTCACAAAACATAAGGTGAATTAAATTAATGCTGTTAGAGATCTTTAGACCCGAGAGATGGTGTTCTTCGACTCTTTTGGAGAGAAGGAGTCTGAGTCCTTCCATGATCAGGATAAATAGATATGGGGAAAGAGGGCATCCCTGACGGAGGCCCCTTTCGCTCTTGAAGAAGCTAGAAGGCTCACCATTAATTAAAACTGCAAAGTTGGCATTTATAACACATGATAGTATCCAATGACTGAACTTTTCTCCAAATCCCACAGAGAAAAGTATTGGTCTAAGAAACTCCCAGTCGATGTTGTCGAAGGCTTTTTTGATATCTAACTTCAAAACGAGCGCTTTTAACTTATTAAGCTGTATGTTATGTATGCACTCGTGAGCGGTAGCCACTGCATCTTGGATTCTTCGGCCATTTAAGAAACCCAGCTGCTCAACTGAGATACACCTTTGTAGAAAGGGATTTATTCTATTAGAAATCACTTTGGATATAATCTTGTAAACAAGATTACAAAGTGAAATTGGTCGGAAGTCGCTGAAGTCTAGTGAGAGATGCTTCTTTGGGATTAAAACCAAAAATGTGGAATTGAGACTCCCAATTACCTTACCTTTGATGCATGAATCTTCTACCATCTGGAGTAGGTCCTCTCCCACAAGGTCGAAGAAGTGGAGGAAGAATTCTGACGTCCAGCCGTCAGGCCCAGGGCTCCTTTCCTTCTTGAACTTGTGTAGTATGTTTTTTATCTCCGGCAAAGAAACTGGAGCGTAGAGGGTGACAGCTTCCTCTTCAGAAACTATCGAGGGGAATAGACCGGCTGTGTAACACTTTTCCGGGAGGTTGTGGTTGTTCTGTGCACTGTAGAGTTGTTTGAAATAACTGACCGCTTATGTCTTAATCGCCTCCTGCCCATGGATGACTTCCACCCCGGCTCTTTTTATAGACCAAATACTCTTTTTAAGTCTATTGAAACTCGCTACATTGTGAAAGTACTTTGAGTTGGCATCTCCGCTTTTAAGCCAAGTGGCTCGGCTTCGGAGCCTCCAAGCATTCTCTTGAGAGAAAAGAATGGAATTTCTATTAGACTCGAGTGACTTGAGTCTGTCAGCCTCCTCAGTAGTTAATGCAGATATAGATGACTGTTTGATAGCTTGTATGATCCCAATCTCCAGCGTGTCAAGACGGGCATGTTCCTCTTTTTTCTTAGCATGATACCACGATTTGGTGGAGTCCTTCAAAACTTTTAATTTCCATACAAGACGTCGCTGTGCATTATCTTCCGTGTAAAAGCAGGGGTCGCTCCAAACTGTAGAAACCAAATCATTGTAGTCTGACTCCATGATCCAATTATGATTGAACTTGAACGGGGTCGAGCATATCCGGTATGTGGGTTTCAGCTGTAAAAAAATGGGAGCATGGTCTGAGAAGTAGGGGTGCTCAACCCACGAGGTCGGTAATTCAGTAGATGACATGTACTCTTCGGCAACAAGGAACCTATCTAACCTTCTGGCAATGGCGTCCGGCCCCAATCGGCCATTTCTCCAAGTGGGGACAAGCAGGTCTAGTAAGATATCAGTCAGTTTGTTGGAGTCAAAAATATTTCTGTAAAAGTCTTCGGTGGTCCCTGGCACATAGCTGCCTCCCCAGTTCTCTATGGCAGATAAGATAATTTTGAGGTCTCCACCTACGATGAGAAAAGGTATGGAGAGAATTCCACTGTCAGCTAGATGCGACCAGAAACCCTTACGGTCCGAGCATGGGCCGTATAAATTAAGAAGCGCAATCTCTCGTGAAGTAGCTAGGCAATGACCCATACAAAGGATACCTCCAGGAGTCAAAGTGGGTCTCAGATCAAAGACACTTGGCTCCCAAGCCACCAGTAAACCACTGGAGTTACCAGTGGAGCTAACGGCCACAGTATACCAGGTTGGACGAAAAAGAAACACAAAATCTCTGGATTTCTGTGCTTCTGTAAGCGTTTCTTGCAGGAAGATAATATATGGCTTTGAACGCTCCAGAAGTCTTCTGAAAGAGGCAGCCTTGAGAGTGCCTCCAATCCCTCGAATATTCAGGGAGAGCACTATCATTATTTTGTACGTGTCAAGGGCTTAAATGATCTAAGGTCCTTTCCCTCCTGGATCTGGAGATCTGGAACAGAGTGAACGGAGTTTTGTAGCTCCTTTTGTTTTCTGGAGCTTCTCGTCTGGAGCGGCGAGAGTTCAGTGCCAATGCCTGTCAACCACGCTATTGATTTTTCAACTTTAACTAGCCCCAAGGAGGAAGATCTTCCAGCCTCAACCCCGGGACGGATGAGTTATTTTCCCCTGAAAATAGCCAATTGTGGATCAATATCTGGCAATGTAGTGGGTGTGGTCAAGGAGGCCAAAGCATCTAGAAGATTAGGATCCACGTCTTCCGGCTGTCCAAAGCCAGGGGGCTCCAAGGGTAGAATTTTGGGGTCTATAATAGTGGGAGGAGAGATAGGTATCCTATTCAGTGGAGGGATCAGGGGAGAAGCAACTGAAGTCTGTGGAAGGCTGACAGGTGTATGATGAGGCGCTTCTTCCCTGAAGCTAGTCGGACCTGTGACTCTACTTGTGAGCCAAGGGAAGCTATGAAAGGAGAATTTTTCTGCCTCGGAAAGAGTCGAGTATAGGGAAGGGCAGATTCGGCTAACTATGTGTAGAGGTGACTCCGCTAATTCTGTAACTGGGCGAGAGGAAGGAGAGGGAGACACCTCCAGAAAGTCGAGGGAGGGGTCAGGATCCAAGTAATCTGGTGGGTTAAGGAGAAGATCCCTCTCTTCAGATTGGTCCAAAGATGACTTACCCGGACATGAGCGGCGAAGGTGTCCCGTTTCACGACAGATGTTGCAGCGGAAAGGGATCCTGAGGTAGTCCAGGGGCTCTAGTAGCTTCCGACCTCTCCAAGTGATCTCCAAGGTTTCCGGCAATCCTGTAGATGTGTCCAACTCCACCAGGACTTTCCCCACTTTTCTCAAGGGACTGGCCAGAAAATTAGTATCAAGTGCAATAAACTTTCTGAGTGAGTCCCCAATCGCTCTGAGGGCTTCTTCGTTCCAGAGGTGTAGAGGGAGGCCCGGAAGTAAAACCCATAAATGTCTGAGCTGGAAGTAGTTAATGTCTGGGTTAAATGCCAGCCTCCAGTGCTTCAGCATAAGACTGTTGCCATCGTAGACCTAAAACGAGGAGAGTAAAAGAGATGCATCTTCAGGTGTCCTGCAATGGAACCCGAGCCAGCCTCTCTTGAGAAAGAGAGTTTCAGGAGAGTAACCTATGAGAGGAACCCAGTTTGTGCAAATCCAGTCCTCCAGCTTCTGGGTGCATAAGCTTTTGTAAGAGATCCGGCCCACCAGCGAGCAAGTAGACATCTTGCAAAGATTTTCAAATCCTACACCGTCTCCCAGCACAAGGCGGGAAATCTTTTTTTTGGCCTTCCAAACCTTTCGACCTGTGGGAGCTCCATGAGCAGTGAGGGGGGCTTTGTGTTTGACTTGAGTTGTGGGGAGTACAGGGAAGGAAATGGGCGATGAAGAAAGTCTACCAGGAGTAGGTACATCACTAATTTGAGCTTCAGTTGTTGAACGTAGTGGTGGGGCAATAGAAGTGCAAGGGCTATTTGAAAAAGGAGGCTTTGTGGGAAAAGTCTGTTTCCTGGAAGCGAGTGAATCCACTTTGTCAAATAAGCCTTCCTGTTCCCAGATGATCTCGTCGTAAGGATGCATCAGTTGGTGGGACAGTGACTCCATAAGGAAAGCTAAGTGGACCACCTCCTTACCCCTTGGAAGAGTGACAGAGCAAAAGCGGGCCAATGGGATAGGTGAATAGTGCCTGACAGGGAAACAGGTAAACATGAGATATAAGGTCCGTGAGAGGGATCTGTAAAAGAGGCCAGAGACACAGGCATGCACGCTCAAAGAAGGGTCTCGAAAAAAGGTTCTGTCGGACTGTAAAGTCAAAGCAAAGATATAAAATCAAGTGGTCGGCAGTGTGAGTGTGTAAACCGGGACCAATCCAGTGAAAGTACTGGACAAAGAGCTAAAAGACAAAAAAAAAAAAATTATGATCAAGGCGAAAGTTAATAGTGAGAGTCTGTGAACCAAAGACCGTATGACTATCAAGCTATTGGGAACACTCTGTAGCCTCCACTGAAGTTGTGAACCGGGTTTATACTGGGTCAGAGAGGAGGGGGTCGATCACCCAGGGACTCCTCGCCTGGTTCGCCTGGTTCCATACCCATCGACTCTCTCTTTGGATCTGGAGTGGTGTTGGAAGTTAACGAAAGGGGGGAAATTTTTTACAAAACTATGAGGGATATAGTGGAACGAACGTATAGACGTACTTTCCACTTACAATACAGAAATCAATCCAATGATTCAAAGAACTAGGTTATATATAAACTACGAGAAGCGTTTCCAGAGCAATGGTCAATGAGACCTGTCAAACTTGCAATAGCAAAAACATACAACAACAAAAAAGAATCATTCAAAAAGTAATATTCCTAAAAATGTTTTTCTAGAATATGTATATATTACTACAAATCATTCCTAATTTATTAATATCAACCTTGTTATATTTAGTTTTCATATATCAATATATAAAAATATTTAATTGTCATGTTACTTTTTTTAGGAAGATTATGAAAATCTCAAAGGATCAACAAGCTAATATTCGAAATATGTCAGTAGGAATGTCGAAAAAAATGTACAAGGAGATGGTAAAAGAAATGGACATAATTGCATCGCAGGAGGAGCCATATCAACAACAATGTGCTTCAAATGTATGAAATCGTTGAATTTTTCTATTAGGTACATATAAATAAATGATTTAACATTAATTATTAATTTTCAAGAAAACAAAACAAAATGGAACTCATTCAACACATAAAACAGGACGACAAGGAAAAAAAGGTTGATAGCAAAGTTTGTGAGTAATTGTTAGTTCCTTTTAACATTAACTTAAGATTTCATTTTTGTATATTTTAAGTTGTTTTACAACAACCATCCTTGAATGTCTTCAAACATGTGCAGTAACATACAAAGAATAGTCATCGCAATAATTGATTGAGATTGGGCTAAGGGTTGTGAGTATATGTTGGCATATAAAAAATTAATTGTGGAATTTGCAAGTATCTATGTTGTTTTAGTTCTCTCATTTTATAATTAATGAAACAAAAAAAAACTTTTATATTAAATCTATAATTTATTATGGGGTATATTAAAACTACAAAAAACAAAGTATGGAAATGTGCCAACAGAAGAGTTGTTGACAGAAGGCATGAGATTTGGTTTTGAAAAAATGTGTATCATTTAGGACTCAATTCTTTCTATGGTATGTCACTTTTCAATTTACATTCATGTATATTATTTATTTAAATTTTCATTATTCTCACCAATGCAGATACACTCTTTACACTCTCTTTTTTATTTTTGTAGATGGAATCATTTGAAGAAGAGGAAAACAAACAAGCCAATCAACAAAACATTCAACCAAATAACCCAAGTCATGGAAGTAGCTCGAGCACGTCTGACAACAGTTCTAGAAAAGAATGATGATCAATATATTTGGATATCGATGCAAGTTGTTGTATTTTTTGAAATAATTGTCTGTGAAAATCAGACATTTTGTTTAATGTAATGGACATAGTACTGTCTCAATTCAAGGGGTTACCAATAAGGGTCCCATTTTGTATGATAAAGAGCCTCTTATTCATATATAATAAAATATGTTTTGTTTTATTCTTTTGTGTTTTCCGATGTTCCTGTGAAATGTTACATCACTGAATAAATTTATGGATGATTAAATATTATAACAAAGAGATGTGAACATTGATGATATAACAAGATAATCCAAACATCATATCCAAATGCACTAATCAAAATTTAATTTATATGAATATTATTATAAGATATATGTTGATTTTTCGATAAACAATGGAATTAAAAAATAAAAATAATTGTGCATTGTCATAGGTCGATGCTTCTGAAAAGAGAAAATGACAACCGGTGCATTCAATGATAAGAAGCATCGGTGCCTTTAATTATAACACACATTGATGTTGTAACATAATACGCATCGGTGTTGACATAAATTGAAAAAGCACCAATATTAATAATATTTTAAGAAAAAATTATAATAATAATATGGTTTATGGGTGCGTTCAATTTATAAGCCCGTCGGTGCTTCTCTTTCACGAGTCCGCATCGAATCCTTCTTGACATCATGCATCGGTCCTATTTGTTTTTTAATGCACCAGTGCATGTTATCATCGATTTTCCTGGTGCTTTATTCCTATTAAGGAATCAGTGCATTTATGTTTAAAAGAGCACCGATGCCCCATATTTCTTGGACAGCCTCGGTGCTTTGGTTGACATGTGAGCACTGGGGCTTTAAGTTCAAGAATGCATTGGTGTTTAGTATCATAGATTTGATCGGTGCGTTGTTGTTATTAAAGCACCAGGTTGTAGTTTGTATAAACACACCGGGGCTCCAATATTTTAGGTTGCGCATGGTGCCTATTGTGCAATTTAGGCATTAGTGTGTTAATGTTTTAAGCGCACCGATGTGTATGGCCTGTGAAGCACACCGC
Organism: Picea sitchensis; assembly: GCA_010110895.2. Lineage (NCBI taxonomy): Eukaryota > Viridiplantae > Streptophyta > Pinopsida > Pinales > Pinaceae > Picea > Picea sitchensis. The sequence goes on from SNQJ01S0148056.1 coordinate 15,353, forward strand.
ATGGAAAAACATCTGCTACAACCTCTGCCCACCCAAATTTTTTTAGTTATAATGAAGTTCTATTATAATCTCCGCAAAACCATCCGCTACCAAAAACAAATTTTCTGGCCGAGGTTTTTTTGACAATTTTGTCAATTTCTTAACACTAAAATCCTCCGCTATAACCTCTGCTAGAGGTTCTTTTCCTTGTAGTGTAAGGGTTTCCCCTTATTAAAACCTAAAAACAAAATAACTCAAATTTCCAAAAAAGAATCAAATTGAAAACAAAAACAATGTACAAACTATTTAAACTAATGCAATGTAAAGCCAAACAATCAAAAGAAAACAAAGCAACATAAAATGTGAATTAAAATTAGGCTTGAAGCATGCTAACATGTTGTTAAGAATTAGAGCGAAAACAAGATGAGACAAGAAATGAAGGAAAAGACCTTGAGCCATTATGATGCACATTATATTGATCTGATGATATGAATGTATAGTACATAGATTGACTAGATCTAGATCTCATTGACAACTCATCAATGGATCATGACAACACCTCATGAATAGATGAGGTTTACAACCCATATCAATATGGTCTCAGACTTTGTGATTTTCTAGGGACTCACAGTCTAGCATCCCCCCCCCCCC
>SNQJ01S0148058.1:0-20739 GCA_010110895.2 Picea sitchensis
GAAATTGATGAGGTCTTTTGGTTGAGGTACATGTTGAGTACATGGTTGAGACAAGTAGTTGATGAGTTGGCACATATATGAGGTGTATAGTTGATGATGTTGGTACATATTGATGAGTCGTTGTTGATGATTATTTGACACATGATTGGTATATAATTGGTACATGGTTGGATTCACGTGCTTATGGTACAGGCTGATTACAGGTTGTATTCACATCTAACTGATTATAAATGACAACAATGAGTAACGAGAAAATGTTGAATGTTAACTAAGGAGTTTTTGTGTAAGAGGGAAGTTTTGGGAAAAAGATCCCCACACTCATTCACCCCCCCTCTAAGTGTGGTAGTTGTGTCCAACACTTCATTGGTCAGTTTATCAATAGTTTTCTTGAACCATTATTCGATGCAAATTTTCATTGGTGCCACGTTGATTTCATGCCAGATTTTGATGTTGAACAGATTGCCCTCCAAGTCTCTTAGATCAAGGGAAATGCCATGTAAGGCTTCTTCAATGTCTTTATTTTTTTTATGGAGTAATCCACTAGCTAGTTATCTATGTCGTCCTCATCATATTAAATTATACCATAGAATTTTTCAATTGACAATCCTTTAAAAATATCAACTTGCTCATTGAACTATTTTTTTTTTAGGAACAACAAGTTGAGGATCAACTTGGGATCTTAGACTTCGTTGGTGCTTCCGATTAGGTCCACCTCTGTGATCTTTTTGAATAGATCTTTCCTTATTGATATGGCTTGGATGCACACTTGAACAATGTTAGTCAAGTTCTTTATCTTTTATTTCCAACATATGTTCAACTTTTTGATCCAGAATTGGAGAGGGAAGGTCCTCCTCTCTTCTCCTTAGCTCTGACATGTTGAAAACTTTAACACCAAAGGGTACCATGAAATCGAGGTAAAAACCTTCTTCATTTTTTTAGTTGGCCTGCAAATACTCATGGAAGGAATGTGCCCTCGAGCCAAAATAAATCATGTTCTTTGAAATTTCCCAAGCTTCTATGATCAGTGCCATTCTTTTCTTGATATTGTTCTCCACATAAATTTTGGTTGATGTAAGTAAGTTTGAGGATCCTTTTAATTTAACTGTGGACGTGGTGGGTCCGACAATTTCCAAAGGGATGGAAATAAGTGGAAGAGGCATCAAGGTCTCTTCCAGTTCCTCAATACTTTCCTTTAACTTTATATTTTCCTCTTTGAGACCACCAATGGAGTCATCCAATGCATCGTCAGTTTCTCTATGGATTTTGTAAATATGGGAAGGTTGTATGTTTATTAGGTTAACCTCTGAATGAGATTTCCATTTTTTATTCTTCACATCACTCTTCTCAATAATTAATTTCTTAGATTTGTTGTCAAAGACAATGCTCTGAAATACAAATGACTCTTCTTCATCGAAGGTCTCATTTTCAACAATTTCCAACGACAGATTCTGGTGGGACGTGCCTCCTGGATGATCAATGTTAGGAAACATTTCTCGATGTCAACCTTGAGCTCCATATATTCAAAGGATGAGTTATTCATGTCACTTTTGACGTGATGCTATTCTTCCTCTTGTACAATATTCTTCCGCTTCTTCCTTAGAGGAAGTTTATGTGAGATTTCAATTTTTCCTAGAGGGGTTTCTTGTCTCCTCCTCTGCCTGAACTATTGTTGATCAATTTTGTATATGGGTGAGCCCCTGGAGCACTGCTCCAAGATGTTGTAGTCTTAGGAGTAATAGTTGGGGACTGGGCACTCTTCTTACTGGGACCCTTTCCTTTCTATTTGTAAAATTCATTGGTACTGAGTATCATCTCTAAGTCGCCAACTATGTGGGTAGGAGTGCCTAAGTTATTATCTTCTTCTTCTCCTAGAATAGTGTGGATAGATGAATTGCTAAAACCTAATGTTAACATATGTTCCACTAAAATTATCTTAGGGTCAAACCCTTTTATTTTTTCAGCATACTTGAGATTCAGGTTGTGGAAGTGGTTTGTAAATTCATTGATTTTGTTCATATTTCTGAAAACAAAGTCCCCAATCTTCCAAGGAAAAGATATGAATTGATTTTTTTCATTTCTCACGAAAAATGTGCATCCATAAATTATATTGCCTTGCAACTTCTGTAACAAACATTATGTTGGATATATGGCATCGAAGAAAGGAGGGATTTTCCTTAGAATCGAAAATCCTGATAACATTGTAATTTTCCATTTGCTCCAAGGTCCCCTTTTTATCCAGGAATTTACTTGCCTGAGCAGATATTCTTGGGGTATCTTTTCCAAAAAACAATACTTTAAAAACTGAGACAAAGTAATTGAAAAATTCATAAAAAGGCAAGGAATTTTTGTGCCTCCACAACGCTTGGTACCAAAAGTTCACTGGGTCAAATTCACAATTCACCTTCTTGGAGATAGACAATTTAGGAAATTGACAGCAATGTGCTATCGCAAAAACCAAATAAGAATCCATAAAGAATTTATTATCCTTTTTATAATGAGACAATTGGGAAGAGATTTCAATGGAAATCAACTTTCCCCAATCGAAAATGGCCTTCTTCTTGAAAGTAAAATATAAGATATAAAGAATCATACGGGAAATGCTGGCAATATTTTCTTGACCCGTAACTCTAGTAAATAACCATTAAATTTCCCGAAAGGGGCTTTTGTATGAGTTGACATGAAACCTCATAATATCTTTAGGGATGGACGTGAGGTTCTCCAAGAATTAAGGAAAGAGGTCCAGGTCATTGTCATACTTTTTCAAGAAGTCCCTGCAATCTTCACCTTTGAAGGCGAGTGTTGGCTTTGGAAGTTTTATCATTTTACGGAACACTTGAGGTGAAAGAGAGACGAGAGAATAGTCTTGGAGTTGAATCATTCGCTGACTTGGTATATATCTCCCAATGTACCAGGAAACCAATTCCTTATAGTCAAAAACCTCAGGAACACATCATGCACGAGCAATTCCATATGTCCAAATTACTTCCTTCTGAGCATAAGGGGATGAATAGTAAGAATACGCTCTAAACCACTGAAAGTTTTGGTCCTCACGTCCAAAAATGTTCAAAGTTTCTCCATAGAACTGTTGTCGAGCTGCTACTACCATAATTTGACAAGAGTATTCTTTTAATCCAGATAATATTTGAAATGGGCACTTGAGAGATATAATATAATCTTCCGAAAATCGTGCTTCAATGTGGTTTAATAAGAAATCTCATCGAGCCCCTCATTTATTAATGACAATATTTATGAGACCTACATGATGAGTTATTATCATTAAAACATAATAAATTCATATTGGGAAAACGTGAAGGTGGTGGGGACGGATGAGAGAAAATAGGATTTGGGATTTTTATGAACCCGCCAACCCAGGAACCCGCGTACCCGCCGTTGCATAAGGTAGAAAATTGGCTAAGTGTTGTAACGTGGTCAATCAGACTCAATATAGGAGAGATGAGATACTTAGGATCTCGAGGGGTCTGATGGTTAAAATGTAGATCATAGATCGTTTGGGTACAAAATGTATATCGCGGAACATGGAACATAAAAGCTGGAAACCCGCTAACCCAGGAACCTGCAACTGCATAAACGGTTAAGTATAGAATGATATGGCGGTCAGTCGAACTCATGATATGGGAATAGGAAGTGAGAACCCCGCGAGTCCGCCAACCCATGAAACTGTCGTTTTTTGGAAAAATGACTAAGTATAGTAATTAGAAAGGGAGAATAGAAGGGAGAACAAAAAAGGGGAATTTGGGTAAGTATAGAAGAAGGAAAATAAATGGACAAAATAAGTTGGGAGAATAGAAAAAGGGAGGGAAATTTTAGAAGCGGGAATTGATCTCAACAACTAGCTCCAATTGTGGGATGATAACCTCGTGTGGGTTGTCAAGAATCCAGATCCTTTCATGACCAAGTGCTTCCACCTATTGGGCTATGGAGTCAGAGTAAGAATATACAAAATGAAAAAATAAAATTTTGTACAATGAGAATGAGAAAGTCTTAGGAGAAGAAACCTTTCAAATGTTTCTCGTTGACAAAAAACATTAATCTTTTACCCTTCATGTCTTGGAGCATATAGGAGTTAAAAACCAAGATATTCTCGATGATGTATGGTCCGATCCAGAGTGCTTGGAAATTTGTATGCATCGACAGTTTCTCCTTGGCCTTGTTCAAATGTAACACCAGCCTCCCTTCTAGAAATTCTTTCCATTTTTTTTCTCAGCAAAATATGTTTTGACACTTTGTTGCTTCTGAGAAGTTTGATTCAGGGATTTTCTTTGTTTGGAATTCCAAATTCAACAACTAGTTTATCCTCCTCTAAAAGGGTGAAATGTCTTATGTATATTTTGTATTAACCACAAAAGTCAATGCATTGAGTTCGAGGATAATTGGCATCTTTGATTCTTTCCCATAAACCAGTGGATATGGAGACATCCTGGTGCTATCCTTTGGAGTTGTTATGCTTTCCCATAATCCATTCATCATCTTCAGATGCCAATTTCTTTGGTTCTTATCAATGGTTTTCTTCAATATCTGAACAAGTGTCTTGTTTGTGGATTCAACAAGGCAATTACCTTGTGGATAATAATTCGATGATTGACCCATGATAATTTCATATTCTCCGTAAAACTCTGTAAACTTCAACTAGATGAAAATAGAACCATTGTCTATGATAAATTTATCTAGGACACCAAATCTTGACATAATATTGTCCTAGAGGAATTTAATTAGCTCTTCAGAATTAACCTTCTTTAATGCCACCACTTTCGACCATTTCATGAAATAATCTGTAGTCGTGAGAATGTACATATGTCCCTCGCTAGACTTTGGATTAATTGGCCCGACAACGTCAAGTCGCCATTGGGAGAAAGGTTGTTCTACAATTATGGGTTGTAAAGGCATCGTGGATCTCTTCATTTTTACTAAAAACTGATGGCACGATACACACTTCCTTATTGTGGCATACAAGTCTCTAAATATCGATGGCCAATAGAATCCAACCCTTATTAACTTGTGGGTGGTGGCAGTAGGTGAAAAGTGTCCACCGCATATTCCTTCATGGAATTCTCTCATTAGTTCTTGGGCTTGGTTTTCATCAACGCATCTTAGTAGTATACCATCATAATTTCTCCTGAACAATATATCAACAATCAACACATATTGATTTTCCTTCATCTTCAATGTTCTTCGCTCCTTGGGGTTCATGGTGACAGGAAATTTCCCGTACCTTAAGTAGAATATAATATCTCTGTACCATTCTGAATCAAGTAATGGTTCTCTTGCTGAAATCAAAATCATTCCATCGATCGAATTACCATTCACGATGATCTTGCATAAACCTTGTCATTTGATATCTTTTAAAGGTTTAATCTCGATATCATATTCTTGTATCTTTGCCAGCCAGTTAGCCCATTTTCCTTCTCTTAATTGTTGATTCAGGAACATATTCATTGGTGATGAGGGAACATTTAGCAATAATATGGGAGTTCAATATGTACGTCTGAAAGTGCACTACTTCTTTTACAAGAGCCAAGGATTGCTTCTCTAGTTCTGAATACCTCAACTCATATTCATGTAGGGTTTTTCTCATGAAAATTATTTGGAGTTCTTTTCCTTTGGTATTCTTCTGAGTAAGAACATATGCACCAACTGTCTCTATATAAAATGAATAGATGATGAAATCCCTTTGAAAGTCTAAACTAATGAGGACTAGAGCTGTGGTGATTTATCCTTTGATGTTATTGAAAGCCTCTTGAGTATCTGTTTTCCATTCAAACCTCTTCTCTCTTTTCAACAAAAAATTGATTGGCTACATGATACTTTCATATTTAGGAACAATATTTCGCACAAAATTGATCTTGCCAAAAAATGATTGGACTCCCTTCTTGGATGTTGGGGGGTTTAGCTCATTTATTGCTTTAACTTTTTCTGGATCTATGTAAATACCTTCTTTGCACAATGTGGCCCAACAATTTTCCTTGAGTTACAATGAAAAATCACTTCTTTGGATTTAGAGAGACACCATATAATCTACATCTTTCAAAAACCTTTCTCAAATGATGGATATTGTGACCCCCCTTTTTTTAATGCACTGTCAAGTCATCTTGACAGTCTGCCATAAATTTTCCTATCAACCCACTGAATGCATGATCCATGGCCCTATGGAATGTGTCTCCAACATTCTTCAAACCAAAGGGAATTCTGGCATATGCATATGTCTCCCAAGGTGCGATACATGTTTTCTTTTCCCTATCTTCCTTAGCCACCAAGACTTGGTTATATTCAGAAAAAACCATCCAACATGGACATGCATGTCGATCCAATAACTTGTTGGAGAAGGAAATCCATATTAGGTAAAGGAAAGTTATCCTTTATGCTTTCTTTGTTAAGGTCTATGAAGTCAACACACATACATATTTCTTCATTCTTCTTTCTCATGATCACAGGATTTGAGAGCCAGTCGGAGTGCATGATGGGATAAATTATCCCTACCTTCTTCAATTTATCCAATTCAGTCTTTACCAAAGGTTTTGGTTTGGGATTCATCATCCTTATTTTTTGCTTTACTGACTTTACTGCTTCCCTCAAAGGAATAATATTCCGGAATACCATTTTATCATAATATTTCAAATTATCATAGGTCTAAGTGAACGTGTCAATGTATTCTTTGAACAAGGCAACATATTGATCAACTTCCTCAGTGGTGCAATCAATTCCCAACTTGACATATTTTGGGGAACTGTTAGTTCCAATATTGAATTTTCTTGTCTCTTACACTTTTCAAACAAAAACTTTTTCAAAAAGATTATTAGCATGATCGTATTTCGTAAAAGGAGTTTCAGATTGTATAAAATCTTTTGGGACAACAAACGAGTGATCTTCTTCATTATCATCATCATTTAAAAAAAAAATCCAGCTATTCATCATTCTCAAATACTTGCAAATATTCAATGTTATCGGGCACAGATGGTTGGAAATCTCTTTCTACTTGGAAAGACGCTTTTCTTTGGATATCATCTGGGTTTGACAATGAGGTCGCCAAGGCTAATCTACCTTGTGATTCTTGTCCCTTGGAATGAAATAAATGTTGAAGGAACTGAAAGATTCCATCAATTCGTTAACTCTTTTGAAATACAACTTAAGTCTTTCCTTTTTTATTTTATACCTCCGGGTAACCTAATTGATGACCAACCCCGAGTCACTAGTTACAATTAGATGTTCTATTTTCATTTCCTGTGCAAGGATCATCCCCTGAATCAAAGCTTCATACTCTACCTCATTATTAGTGCAGGCAAACTCTAGTCTAATAGCATGTGGATGCATAATCTTACTTGGAATCATAAGAACAATTCCAACTCCATTTCTAGAGCTTGAACAAGCTCCATCAAATGACATCCTCCAATACCCTTCAAATGGACATTCTTGATTCTCTGTGTCTTACATTTTCTCTAGGATTTCATTATGTTTCATGTCTAGGATAACATAGTTTCCAATAACAACATCTATATAATCCTCCATCAATTCATTTTCCTTGTTCTTGAAAGAGAAGGGTTTTCTAGGTTCACAAGGCACTTTAATCATTGCTCCTTCTTTGCCTAGAAGAATCATACAACTTCAATCTTTCACTATATATCCTCTGGTAATAGATTTCAAATCTCTTCCCAAAACAACTCCATATGTTGGAGGAAGGTATACCACAATAATATTGAAAACTGTAATGATATGGGGGGTTGCCGTAATCCAAGCATAAAATTCCTTGATTTCTCCATAAGCTGGAACTTTTCTAGAATCAATTGCATATATACTTTCACTGGTTTCATAATGCTTGATGAAACTCATGCCCAATGTCTCCATGACCACCAATGGCATGATATTGTTTGTTGCACCAGTGTCAACTAAACAATTATGCAGTGCAACATCATTATTTTCAATAGAAATATAAAAGGGAGGAATTTTACCTCTTATCTTGGAAATTGAATAGCTAGGGATTTGTTTTGGACTGGTAACAACAACTTGTGCTCTTTCATATGGATCATCCAACAATTTCAAAATGTTTTCTCTTTGCTGAGAATCTTCACCACTTCCATAAAGGGTGAGGTTATCCTTAATTTACTCAAATCCTCTACAACATTATATGTCATTTGAGTGGAGTTTGACGTCAAGTGTTTCCTTTTACTTCCAATGCTACCTGTCACTTTCTCATTTTCTCTTTTATCATTTGTTTTTTTCTTTTTTGTTCTCTTTATCAGAATATCCTTTATTTTTTTGTCTATTTACAAATCCTCTTATCTGGGTGACATTTTCTTACGAGTTGGGATCATTGTCGCCCTCTTCAAATATATACATGGATGACTCACATCTGTCCATCTGCATAGTTTTAGAGCTTTCATTAGGTGAGTAATAATTCTCTTGCTCAATTAATTGCTCGTCATACACATCATATAGAACAACCGCATTGGGAGTAGGCTATCTGGGAACCCTTGGTCATTGCGGGTTATCCGTGTTCTCAAACCTCACTCTATTTTATTGGGGAGGGTTCCTCCTTTTCTCTGGGATTGACATTCTTGGATTTGGCATGTAATTATCTCCCCTTATTATTATGGTTATCTCGTTCTTCATTTGCTTGATAGTTCTATTCATCTGTTCAATTTTGATTCTTTTCTTAGTTTCTTGTGTTGTCATGAGATAAGCCTTCACATCATGTATGGTTCCCTTGAAAAATCCTCCTCCCATCATTTGGTTTTGATCCAGTCGAGGCTTGAATTCTTCGTTCTTTCTTGAACTGGAAGCTCCTTGATTATCAATATTTAATCCTGCCAGTTTCCTTTGTAGTCTTCCCAGTATAATGTCGGGGTCGACACTCGTTTCAATCATAATTTATTCCATCTTAGTGTATTTAGTCATTGCCTCTTCCAAGGTATCCATTTGGGATGTTCTGATAGCATATTTCACATTCGGGGGCATTGCATTATTATAACAACCAAGAATGACTTGGTCATTTTCTCTTTTATCTTCTAGAATCCTACTCAAGGTTTTATTGAACCTGAGATTAAAATCTCGTATCCTTTCATTCTTTCTCAAACCAATCTGGGTGAAATCGATGAGAAGGGTATGGTAAGCGATTGGAGGGGAAAACATAGTGAGGAACATAGCTTCGAGGTCATTAAATGAATGAATTGATCTAATGGGAAAATCTATATACCATTCATACGCTCTTCTTGATAAGGTTTATAGGAACAACCTTACCATGACATCGCCATACTCAACTCGGTGAAAATCACAAACATCAAGAAATAAGTGTAGATTCCTCTTTGTATCAATTGCTATGTCTCTAGAAAATTCCTTTAGGGTGCCCTTAGGTAGAACATGAAGATCATGTTGCTCACCTATAAGATTTAGAGGGGAATCTCTTACTCCCCTTCGATTTCCAAATCCTAGGTTTCCTTGATTTCTTGCAACATCTCTTCCACCTCTTTGTCTCTCCTCATGATGCTCGTTTTCGGGGTTGTTTGTTTCTTTCTGCCATATCCGAAGAGATTCCAAGGATAAGATTTTCACTTCTAAGAATAAAGAGATTTTTTCTTTTACTTCTTGTAATGGGTACCTTTTATTTGTCCAGCTTCAATCCTGACCTTGTTCTTGGGCTTCTCTAGCTAGCCTTTGATTTCTTCGGTAATGTCATTTCTCTCTCCTCTGTCTTCAGAGGATTTATCTTTCTTCTTCTTGGAATAAGATCTATCAGGACCTTTCTAACTCTTCTTGGGTCTTGGATGTTGTTGTTACCAGATTGTAAAACTAATGCAAAATTCTTCATTGATTATTCAATCCAATTTATAAGCGGGGATGATCAGCCTGGGACAAAGTCATATATTTTTTTTTAAATGCTAGACCAAGTTCCAAATTTCAATTCAGTTCCCCAGTATGGTCGCCAAAAATGTTTATTCTTGAATCTGTTAGGAACGAAACGAAAACCTCACGAGGATGTAAATCTTCTCGTGTTTTTATAGAGGTTGTACTCCTCTTTAGATTTTTTTTGGATTTCTAAATATTTGGAATGTGGGACTTGATAGAAGTTCATCGTGGTAATCAAATAAACATAAATATTGCAATCAAATAAAAGGAAAATGTTTTTATTTTTTATTTTTTATTTTTAAAGAAAGTTCCCAAGAAAGGCCCAGTAATCACACACTCCACACATTTAAAGCAAATAAGAAAAATTTCCTCACATCCATCATAGTTTAAGATAAATATTTATGATCACATAAAATAAAAAAGAAGATGATCCACATGCATAAGAGAACTCTAACAGAGTGGAAACATGGGAATCTCAAATAAATATAATGATAGATCAACCTCAAATACTTTGTATTCTAAAAAAAGGGTTACAAAGCACAGTCGACATAATTTCCAAAGTAATTCTCTTGAAATTTCAAAAAACTATATAGTTTGTTACACATTCTTTGAAATTGTAAATGTGTTTGTCTTAAAGAATGGGATTAGGGCTATGACAGACCATAAAGAAAATAAATACAAGAAATAAGATTTTAGAAGGAAGACTGTGGGTGGTAGAAGGATCAATAAGACCATGATGGTCTCTCATAATTTCATTTGCTTGTTGATGTCCTTTTATCATTTTCATCAACGGTTATAGGAACCATCTCAACTGTTTCTTTCCCTTCATTGGTCAATTTATTGATAGATTTCTTGAAACATTCTTCGATGTAAATTTTCATTGGTTCCACGTTGATTTCATGCCAAATTTTTATGTTGAACAAGTCACCCTCCAAGTCTCTTAGATCAAGGGAAATGCCATGTAATGCTTCTTCAATGTCCTAATTTTTTACATAGTAATCCACTAGCCAATTATATATGGTGTCCTCATCATATTCAATTATACCATAGAATTTTTTAATTGACAATCCTTTAAAAATATCAACTTTCTCATCGAACTGTTGTTTTGTTCGGAACCACGAGTTGAGGATAAACTTGGGATCTTGGACTTCTTTGGTGCTTCTGACTAGGTCCACCTCCATGATCCTTTTGAATATTTCTTCCCTTATTGATATGACTTGGCTGCACGCTTGAACAATGTTAGTCAAGTTCTTTATCTTTTCTTTCCAACATGCATTCAACTGCTTGATCCAAATTGGAGAGGGAAGGTCCTCCTCTCTTCTCCTTAGTTATGAAATGTTGGAAACTTTAACACCAAAGTGTACCATGACATCAAGGTAAAAAAATTCTTCATTTTTTAAGTCCGCATGCTAATACTCATGGAAGGCATGCACCCTCGAGCCAAAATAAATCATGTTCTTTGAAGCTTCCCAAGATTCTGTGATCAGTGCCATTGTTTTTTTGATATTATTCTTCACATAGCTCCTCATTGATGTAAGTAAGATTAAGGATCCTTTTAATTTAGTTGTCGGTGTGGTGGTTCCAAAAATTTCCAAAGGGCTGGAAAGAAGTGGAAGAGGCATCAAGGTCTCTTCCAGTTCCTCAATCCTTTCCTTTAACTTTATATTTTCTTCTTCGAGACCACCAATGGAGTCTTCCAATGCATCGTCAGTTGCTCTATGGATTCTGAAAATATGGGAAGGCCGCATATTTCTTAGGTTAACCTCCTAACAAGATTTCCCTTTTTTATTCTTCACATGACTCTTCTCAGTAATTAATTTCTTAGATTCACTGTCAAAGATAGTGCTCTGAAATACAAATGACTCTTCTTCATCGAAGGTCTCATTTTCAACAATTTCCAACAACATATTGTGGTGGGTTGTGCCTCCTTGATGATCAATGTTAGGAAAAAATTTCTCGATGTCAGCCTTGAGCTCCATATCTTCGAGGGAGAAGCTGTTGATGTCACTTTTGATGCTATTCTCTTCTTCCTCTTGTACAATATTCTTCCTCTTCTTCCTCATAGGAAGTTTATGTGAGATTTCAATTTTTCTTGGAAGGGGGTGCTTGTCTCATCCTCCACCTAAACTATTGTTGATCACTTTTCTAGATGGGTGAGCCACTGGAGAAATGCTCCAAGATGTTGTAGTCTTAGGAGTAACAGTTGGGGACTAGGCACTCTTCTCATTGGGACCCTTTCCTTTATGTTTGTAAAATTCATTGGTATTGAGTACCGTCTCTAAGTTTCCAACAGTGTGGGTAGGAGTGACTAATTTATTATCTTCTTCTTCTCCTAGAATATTGTGGATAAATGAATTTCTAAAACCCATTGTTAACATATGTTCCACAAAAATTTTGTTAGTGTCAAACCCTTTTATTTTTTCAGCATACTTGATATTCAGGTTATGGAAGTGTTTTGCAAATTCATCGATATTGTTCATATATCTGAAAACAAAGTCCTCAATCTTCCAAGGAAAAGCTATGAATTGCTTTTTTCATTTCTCATGAAAAAAGTAAAGCCATAAATTATATTTCCTTGCAACTTCTGTAACAATTTTTTGAGATGTTTCCCATTGAATGACAACATTTGCATTGTTCCTTTCATATATTTAATAAAACAAGAGTTTTACCCGAGGATTTTTTCAATAATATATGGACCAATCCACAATGCTTCAAACTTTGTATGCAAAGACGATTTTTGTTTTTCCTTATTCCACAATAACACTAGTTGTCCCTTTTGAAAATATTTTGTTGACACGCCTTGATCAAAATTTCTTTTAATAATATACTATCTTTCACTCACTTTTCTTAATGTCTCATTTCTTTGTTCTTCCAAATGCATCAACTGATTATTTCTTCTTTGTAGAGGAGAAACTTCTTCTATATCTTCAAAGTTCACAACATAATTCAAGTCATTTAATTCCATATGAATTGGTATTTTGGTTTATTTTCCATATACCAATGTATACGATGATCCAGTGTTGTCTTTTGGTGTAATTTTGTCAGCCCATAATGAATCAATTAACTTCATATGCCAATTTATCTGGTTCACAACGACCGTATTTTTAAGGATCTGGATCAATGTTTTATTTGTTGAGTCTGCTAAACCATTTCCTTAGGGATAATAGTTTCATGATTTCCCCATGATGATACCAAATTCCCGATAAAACTTGGTGAACTTTGATCCTATGAAAATTGTTCCATCAGAATCAACCTTTTTGAGAGATACAACCTCTTTCCACTTGGTGAAATAATCAATTGTAGTGAGAATGTATGAATTTCCCTTACTGGACTTTGGATTGCATCTAGTCCCCATTGTGTAAATGGTTCTTCAACTATTATAAGTTGCAACGACATTGCTACTTTCTTCATTTTTCCTAAATAAATTTTGGCAATATATTCGTTTTCCAATCATTGATTATGAATCTTTGAAAATGGCGATCCAATAGTAACCAACTCTCATAATTCTATGTGCAGTTGTTCTAGGTGAAAATTTTCCACCACAAGCACCTTCATGAAAATCTTCTAGAACCTTTTGAGATTGTATTGAGTCAATGCATCTTAACAACATTCCATCAAAATTTCTTCAAAAAAACACTTCAACTAATAATACATACTGGTTTGCCTTCATTTTCAATGCCCTTCTTTCCTTCGAAGACATACCTATTGGAAACTAACTATATTTTATATAAAATATAATATCCTTGTACCACTCTAATGTGGATGATGATGACCCTATTGAAGTAGATACATCCCCATTTACTGCATCAATTCATGTCATTAGCTTGCATAGTCCTTGTCCTCTAACTACTTTTAAAGGATTGATCTCAATGTCATATTCTTGAATTTTATAGTACCAATTTGCCCATTTTTCCTTCTCTCAACTGTCGATTTAACAAAATATTTACTAGATAAGTTGGGGCATAGGATATGGCATGAGATGATTGAACATATTTCCTGAAAACTTCCACTACTTTGACCAAGGATAGAACTTGCTTTTCTATTTATGAGTATCTTGATTCATAATCATGTAAAGTCTTACTCATGAAACTTATTGGAAGTTATTCCCCTTTCAATTTTCTTTGTGTGAGTATGGAAGCAATAGTTTCTTATGAATAAAATGAATATATTATGAAATCTTGATCAAAATTTGGGTTGACAAGCACTGGAGCAACAGTGATTGCAGGCTTGATTCTGGTAAAAGTTGCTTGAATTTCCTGGTTCCATTCAAACTTCTGGTCTTTTTTCAACAACAAATTAATGAGCCTTACAATGATCACATAATTTGGTACAAATATCCATACAAAGTTTACTTTTTCAAATAAATATTGGACTCCTTTTTTAGATGTTGGGGTATTCAAATCATTGATTTCCTTAATTATTTATGGATCTATATATATCCCCTCTTTACTTATTATATGCCCCATAAATTTTCCCTCTGATACAACAAATAGACATTTCTTCAGATTCAGATATATGCCATACAATTTGCAATGCTCAAAAAATTCCCTCAAATTTTTGATATGTTCTTCTCTAAATTTGAGTGAATAGTCAAATCATCCTGATAGTCATCCATGAACTTTCCAATCAAATCTTTAAAGGCATGATCCATTTCTCTTTGGAAAGTTGCTCCGGAATTCTTTAACCCAAAAGGCATATGAATAGAAGCATAAGTCTCCCAAGGTGTGACAAAAGCAGTCTCGAGTTTGTTTTCTTCAACAACCAACACTTGGTTGTATCCAGAAAAACCATCAAGCATAGCCAATAAGGTTGAACCAATAAATTGTTGTAACAACATATCCATATTTAGGAATGGATAATTGTCTTTGATGCTTTCCCTATTTAGATCTTTGAAATCGACAAAAATAAGAATTTTCCCACTCTTGTTTCTAACAATTACTGGATTTGTTATCCATTCTGAATGTCTTATTGGAAAAAATATTCCAGATTTATTTAATTTATACAATTCAATTTTTACTAAAGGCTTCAACTTGGGATTTATTATTCTTATCTTTTGCTTGATAGGATTCCCTCGTTCTTTAAGGGGTATGATGTGTTGAAAAATGGACTTTTCATATTCCTTTAGATCAACATAAGTCCAAGCAAAAATATCATAAAATTATTCAAACAGGGAAGTATATTGCTTGATTTATTCCTTTGTACAACTGGTACCAAGATTTAAATATTTGGGAGAGTCATGATTTCCAATGTTTATCTTTTATGTCTTCTGCAATTTTCTGATAGAAATCTCTTCCTTTGGATCATGAATTTTTTCTTGATCATCTCTTGTGAAAATCGATTCAAAAACGATACAATATTTTGAGATAGACAGACTATTTTGATCATTGGGGATTTCAAAAGAATCGTTTGAATGAACAAGAAAATCAACTACATGTTCATCATTTTCAAAAAATTGCAGGTAATATTGATTTTCAAGTACTGAGGGCCTAGAAATTATCTTAGCGTGGAATGTATTTTGATTCTATAAATCATCTGGATTAAAGAGGGATGCAACAACCACCATTGAATCATATTTCTTATTTTTGTCTCTAGGGATGAAAGAGATAGTAAATGATTTGAAAGAGTCCATAAGTTCAATTGATCTTTTTGCATAGTGCTTTAGCCTTTCTTTCTTGATCATGCATTTCTTTTTAATATGATTTATGACCAATTCAAAGTCGCCAGTTATTATCAAATTTTCTACTTTCGTCTGTAATGAAATATTTATCCATCCCTTGTATCAATGCTTCATATTCCTCTTCATTATGTGTATAAGGAAAATCCAATCTGATTTCATGCGGATATATAATTGATTGAGGACTCTTAAAAACAATCCCTACTCCACTTCCATATTTGGAGCAGGAACCATCGGACAACATCTTCCAGAAATCTTGAAAATAATTTTCCTCCTCTTGTTTTGGAGGCCCGACTTGCTCTGAACTGAGAACAACATAATTCCCGATCCATGCATCAATATAATTCTCCATTAATTCATTTTATTTCTTCCTGAAGGATACTTGATTTATGCTTTCTATAGGAACTCTGGCCATTGTTCTATCTTTTTTAGGAAGCATCATGTAACTTCCATCGTTCATAATATAACCTCCAATCTTTGAGGAGTGATCTCTTCCTAAAACAACTCCATATGCTGGAGGCAAATCCACCACTATAATGGTAAATATTGTTGTGATGTGCGGTGTTGTAGTTATCCATGCACAAAAATATTTAATATCACTGTAGGCTAGGACCTTTCTTGAATCTATTTCATAAATACTTTCCCCAGTCTCATAATATTTGGTATACCCCATTCTGAGTGTCGTGATGACTAAAAATGGCATGATGTTATTGGTTGCTCCACTATCAACCGAACAATTATGCAATATTACATCATGATTTTCTATAGTTATGTAAAACAGTGAAACTTTATCCCTTGGCTTGACTGATGAAACTTTTTGATGTTGCTTGGAATTTGTAACAACCACTTCTATTCGGGTGCTTGCTTCATCAACAATATTTAAAGTATTCTCCCTTTGTTGTGGAATTTTCACCACTTCCATGAAAAACAAAGTAACTCTTAACTTGTTCAAATCACCATTCACATTATAGGTCATTTGTTGTGGATTATTTTTTTGATTAGCAACTATTATTTTCTTTATCGTTTCTACAACATTTGCTTTTGTATTTTCTTTTTCTTTTTTGACAACCTCTCTTGTTTTGAATCTATTCACTTGTTCTCTCGTTTGCACAACATTTTCTTGTGATATGTCAGGTTCTTCTTGTTCATTAAAAATGTAAAAAGATCACTCACCTTCATCTGTCTATATTGATTCTAGAATTTCATCTTGAATGATATCGACCTCTTAATCAAAATTCTCAAAACTTTCTTCTTAAAAAAAATTCTTCCAACACCATGACATTAGGTTTTGGTGCCCTAGGTGGTCTTGGCCTATGCTCTTCATTTCTATCATCTCTATCATTTCTCATTCTTTTCTCCTGGATAGGGTTTCTTCTCTGCTCCTAGACATGAATTCTTGGATTTTGATTTGTAGGAACACAATTTTTATCTCTTCTCAACCTTAATAGCTCATTTTGCATTTGTCAAATGGTTATGTTCATTTGAGCTATTTCCATTCTTTGCTTCATTTCTTGAGTTGTGGTTGAATCATTTCTTACATTAGGGATGAACCCCTAGATGATTCCTCTATTGACTCTTCCATTTTCAACATTCTTTGAGGTAGATGGTCCTTGATTTTATATTGCAATAGTGTTCATTTGTCTCTAAACTTTCCCTAGGATGATCTTAAGATCAACATTTGTTTCTAACATGAATTGTTCCATCTCCATTGCTTTGTAAATAGATTCATATAAGTTGATTATTCCTGAGGATATGATGGCAGAATTAACATTCAAAGGAATTACATTCTTATAGCATCTAAAAACAACATAATCATTCAGTCATTATTCCTCCAGAATCTGATTCAACATTTTGAAAAATTGTAAATTAAAGTCTCTAATTATTTCACCATTTTTCAAATGAATTTGAGTGAATTGTGTGAGCAATGTATCATATGCGACTGGGGGTGCATACATAGTCATGAACATGTTATCCAAATCATCAAATGATGAAATCAATTGAGTAGGAAATGAGAGGTGCCACTCATAGGCTCATCATGTCAAAGTATGTGAGAATACTCTAACCATGGCATCATCATGTTCTATGAAATGAATATCACAAACCACCAAGAATTGGTCTAGATGTATTTTTAGATCTATGCTTCCATCTCCTAAGAAAACTGGTAGAACTCCTTGTGGAAGGGTCGATAATGGGTGTTTTCCCCTTGCAAATTAATCAAACTAGTTCTATCCCTTATTCTTGGTATCCTTTGTCTTTCATTTATTTCCTTGTGATTCTCAAGGATATCATTTCTTTCTTGTCTGTCTCCCATGATTAGGGTTATTGTTATCTTTATTCCAGAACTTTCACTAACTTCAGGAAATTACATGTTTTTACTCTTGCTTCTCATTATTAGAACTTTATATGATTCCATCTTTTTCTTGAATTCAAGCTAATCGTCTTTGTATTCTCACAATTTCTCTTTCTTCTTAACGGGTGATGATTTCCTACAATCATTCAATATCTTCTCAGCTTCTTGTTGTTGATAGTTACAAATCATACAAATGATTCAAAATAGTTGTTTGATTTCTTATTTCAACTTGTAACTCGGGTTGGTTAGGTTCAGGTTGAGTCAAAAGATTCAGGTCTATGAAACCAACCTTTTGTTCTCCCTATTATGGTCACCAAAAATGTTGATGTTTAGATTTGTTAAGATCTAAACAAAAACCTCACGAGGATTAAATACCCCCCTGCATTTTTATAGAGGTGTTACTCCTCTATATGTTATGAAAGATGCATATTGATACTTGAAATATTAAAATAGGGGATTCTTAAAAGAACCCCAATCTTTATCGCTCAACAAAACATAAAATACTGCTTATTGAAAAATGATATATTCAGAAAGAAAGTTCTTGAGAAGAGGACCAATAATATTTCAAAGACTAATACAATATACACAGTATATTGTATAGAAATAAAATAACCATTATATGAAAAATATTATAATTCTCACATCCATCACAACATCATAAATTTTGATCACGTTCAATTAGAAGGAATAACACAAGTCCATAGTTGAGAGAACTTTAAAAGAATATTTCATTTAAAATAAGAGAGGATATGATAGGTTCACTTCAAACATCCCATGCTCAATAACTTAGAGTTTGAGAAATCATTGAAATTACACCCCAAAGTAGTTCTCTTGGGAGTTCAAAAATAATAGTCTTAATAATAATAAAAAATAATAAATAAAAAGATAACATTCGTCCAAATGGACTAGGATGGGGATCTTGTGGACCATAAAAAAGAAAGTGGAACATGGATGAACCTAAAAAGAATAAATAAGGAGATGATCATAAATTGGTTATGTTTTTTCAAGAATGATAAGACACAACTAGATTATTCCTGAACGGGAAGGATAAATAATAGAGAAAATATGAAAGATGTGATTAGTTTACTCACTGTGATGGATTTCTCTCTCTCTATTTATCTGCTTGTCAAGGTGCCTTTTCTATTCTCCTTTGTTGGGATTCCTTGACCAGTTGTAACTACCTCTTCTTAATCTAGTTTATTTATTTTGATTGCGACATTCTTTAACCAATTTTCAACATAATCTCTCATAGGCGCAACAATTATCTCACGCCTTACTTTTATATCAAATAACGAATTTTCTAGATCTCAGAAATCATTTGAAATTTGATGTAAAGTATCTTCAATTTCTTCATTCTTGTTTACATATTTTACTAACCAACTTTCAATTTCTAACTCTAAATATTCGGTCAAACTATTAAGCCTCTTGATTGAGGCAGATTTCAATAAACCCAATTTTTCTTCAAATTGTTCCTTTGTCACAAATATAGAATTTAGTAGAAACTTTGGGTCTTCAACTTCTTTGGTTGTTCCAACTACCAATTCAACTAATTTTAGATATGATTCTCCATTTTCTATACTTATATTGTCACAATCAACCAATATTTCTTTTAAATACTTGTTTCTTTTAATCCAACATTTGTTGAGTTGTTTAATGTGAACTATGAAAGGAAAATCTTCTTCTTTTCTTTTCAACTCACTCATATTTGAAAGTTTCATAACAAAGGTTGTGATAGCGCCTTTATAAAACTCCTCATCATTTTCTAGTTCATCCTATAGATATTGTCTCAAATTTGTGATTCCATATCCCAAGAAAATAAAAAAAATTCCAATTTCCATGCCTCAAGAATAAGAGACATGCTTTTCTTAATATTTTCTCCAATATAAATTCTAACAATGATGAGTAAGATCGATGTTCTTCTCAATATTGAATTGGATTGTGGTGTTCTGTCAGATCTTTTCTAGGGATGCATTATATCAAATAGGATGGAAAATATGGGTGGAGGAATCAGAGAACTCTCTAGTTCTTTAATTTTGTCTTTCAAGGTGGCATTTTCATTATCCATTTCATCAACAGACATTTTAAGTGCTTCCTATGTAGCTTCATGGATCCATGGAATCCATGAAGGTGGAACCCCATCGAGATCAAATTATGAACTATATTTTCCTTGAACTTTTTCAAGTACCAATTTCTTTGTACTCTTGTCGAACATAGCACTATGCAAAATCAGGCAATCTTCTTCAAAGAAAATTGGTTCATGCGTTGCCAATTCCGCTGCAAATTCTCGTATTTCTTGAAATCTTTGTTCTGTTAATATTATGGTAGCTTCGGGAGGTATGAACCTCTATTTTGACCTATGACGAGACTAGAATCCTCCGAAAGGAAGCAAAGAATTGAAGGAAACCCTAGACAAGTTGTCGGCTAAACAAATACATTTAAATTGAATTTACTAATACCCAGAAGGAGAAGTCGGCCCCAGTTAGCCTGCCTAGTTCACTATAAATACAAGGCGTCAGTTTCATTATTTCACATCTCAGCAGTTGCAGTGAGAGCAAAATCTGCGCAGGTAGTTGCAGGTAGCAGCAGTTTGGTGCACAAGTTTTTGGGAGAGCTAGAAAGTGGTGCGCTAGCTTCTAGGTGGGATCATCTGTTTAGATTAGTTTCTATTTTCTTTCTTGGTGCATTAGCCTCTCTTGGCTATTGATTGCTACCAGTATTTGCTTCTCATTCAAGGTCAAGGTGCTCAGAGGGTGGCTTCGGCTAGTGGTTGGGTGACGAGGGTATCGTCAATGGTAAAACGAGCACAATCTTCTATATTCTAACAGGTTATGGGCCCACACCCCTTCAGTCAGCTTAAAAC
>SNQJ01S0148058.1:23652-42658 GCA_010110895.2 Picea sitchensis
TCTCTCATTATTTTATTATCATGATTGATAAGGTGCACAAATGGATGAACTCCAAAGTGGTCCCCTTATGGTGAAATCCCTCATGGGAAGACGCTTTATGGATTGAGTTATCCTAGAAGAATGGTTGGAGGACCCATGCTTAATTGTGGAATAATGAGATGAAGGACATTGAATTTTTCAAGGAAACTATCCTATATGCATATTGATTGTCATTTCATTTCCAGTGGTATGTAGAACGTCACATAAATCCTCACGGTTAGAGAGTTATGGCCATGAGAAGTTGGAGACCCCAGGTTTGGGTAATGGACCCAAGTTTGTTTGATGGGTAACTGTATGAGTTATGATATATTTTCAGACAATAATATTCTATATGGATAGTACATGTCATGCCATTTCTGGTGGTATGTGGAACGTCACAGAAATCCTCAAGTTTTGAGAGTTATGGCCTTATGAATTTGGAGGACCCTCACATGTCATCTAGAAGCCCCAAAAGGTCAAAGTAGTCAAAGTGGTTTAAGGGATTTTAAAAGGTAAATAATAAAGTGAAGTGATGAGTGTACTATAATTCAAAGTGAATACAAAATAAATTATTTAAATAATAAATTTAATGGAGAAATTAGAAGTGGGTTAACCCTAAAATAAGGAAAGTGGGGCCAACTGACCTAGAAGATGTTTTTAAGGAAGCTACTTGGAGAGTATAAATAAGAGGCAAGACTCTCTCATTTTAATCACACTTGAGAATTGAATATCTATATGTGTCTGAGGTAACCAAGGATATCTAAGCCAAAATTCTGATGAAAGGTGAAGAATAGAAGGCCGAAATGCAAGGAAGGATAAATTCTTTTGATGGTGCTTTCTAAGGTATGTTATTTACAGGTCATCTCACCATGTTCGCTATAAAACAATTTCTACAATGATTCAGACCATTAAATTTCTATTCCATTGAGAAAACATATCCAAGTATCTGTGGTAAAAAATTCATCTTGTTGGTCGTTGTAGTTTTGGAGTTACACTCCGTGGAAAATAGAGTTTGTGGCTAGTCCTAAAACTAGTCAAAAACAGGTGTTTCGGGTAAAAATGTCATAACTTCTTCATAAAATATCCAAATTCAGTGAAAACAAATGTGTTGGATAGGGTACATTCTATAGTATTCTTTGTAATATTTTCATATCATTTAAACAAATATTCCGTGTGGGGCACGCTCTACAAGGGCGCTCTCTAGAATAAGACATAATTCAGCAAGCTGTGCCATTTTTGGTATAACTCCTTTTCTGAGAGGTTCCAAGTAATGAAACTTGGAGGAATTGCATAAAACACACTGAAGAACATTGTTTCATATATTTATACATTACAAGTACAAAGTTATGATTACTTCAAGTTAGGTTTGTTGACTAATCCAAAACTAGGCATGTGAGACTAAAGAAAAGTTTGATGAAAATGCTAGTCTCTTGTTGTTAAAGTTAAGGAAGGTTTGCAGGAATGTGATCATACACACCAGGTATATTATAGAGCTACAAATCAGATTTGGATGATGAAATTGATGAGGTCTTTTGGTTGAGGTACATGTTGAGTACATGGTTGAGACAAGTAGTTGATGAGTTGACACATATATGAGGTGTATAGTTGATGATGTTGGTACATATTGATGAGTCGTTGTTGATGATTATTTGACACGTGATTGGTATATAATTGGTACATGGTTGGATTCACTTGTTTATGGTACAGGTTGATTACAGGTTGTATTCACATCTAACTGATTATAAATGACAACAATGAGTAATGAGAAAATGTTGAATGTTAACTAAGGAGTTTTTGTGTAAGAGGGAAGTTTTGGGAAAAATATCCCCACACTCAATCAACCCCCCTCTAAGTGTGGTAGGTGTTTCCAACACTTCATTGGTCAGTTTATCAATAGTTTCCTTGAACCATTATTCGATGCAAATTTTCATTGGTGCCACGTTGATTTCATGCCAGATTTTGATGTTGAACAGATTGCCCTCCAAGTCTCTTAGATCAAGGGAAATGCCATGTAAGGCTTCTTCAATGTCTTTATTTTTTTATGGAGTAATCCACTAGCTAGTTATCTATGTCGTCCTCATCATATTAAATTATACCATATAAATTTTCAATTGACAATCCTTTAAAAATATCAACTTGCTCATTGAACTATTTTTTTTTTAGGAACAACAAGTTGAGGATCAACTTGGGATCTTAGAATTCGTTGGTGCTTCCGATTAGGTCCACCTCTGTGATCCTTTTGAATAGATATTCCCTTTTTGATATGTCTTGGATGCACGCTTGAACAATGTTAGTCAAGTTCTTTATCTTTTATTTCCAACATGCGTTCAACTGCTTGATTTGACTTGGAGAGGGAAGGTCCTCCTCTCTTCTCCTTAGCTCTGACATGTTGAAAACTTTAACACCAAAGGGTACCATGAAATCGAGGTAAAAACCTTATTCATTTTTTAAGTTGGCCTACAAATACTCATGGAAGGAATGTGCCCTCGAGCCAAAATAAATCATGTTCTTTGAAATTTCCCAAGCTTCTATGATCAGTGCCATTCTTTTCTTGATATTGTTCTCCACATAAATTTTGGTTGATGTAAGTAAGTTTGAGGATCCTTTTAATTTAACTATGGACATGGTGGGTCCGAAAATTTCCAAAGGGATGGAAATAAGTGGAAGAGGCATCAAGGTCTCTTCCAGTTCCTCAATCCTTTCCTTTAACTTTATATTTTCCTCTTCGAGACCACCAATGGAGTCATCTAATGCATCATCGGTTGCTCTATGGATTCTGTAAATATGGGAAGGTTGTATATTTATTAGGTTAACCTATGAACGAGATTTCCATTTTTTATTCTTCACATCACTCTTCTCAATAATTAATTTCTTAGATTCGTTGTCAAAGACAATGCTCTGAAATACAAATGACTCTTCTTCATCGAAGGTCTCATTTTCAACAATTTCCAACGACAGATTCTGGTGGGACGTGCCTCCTGGATGATCAATGTTAGGAAACATTTCTCGATGTCAGCCTTGAGCTTCATATATTCAAAGGATGAGTTATTCATGTCACTTTTGACGTGATGCTCTTCTTCCTCTTGTACAATATTCTTCCTCTTCTTCCTCAAAGGAAGTTTATGTGAGATTTCAATTTTTCCTAGAGGGGTTTCTTGTCTCCTCCTCCACCTGAACTATTGTTGATCAATTTTGTATATGGGTGAGCCCCTGGAGCACTTCTCCAAGATGTTGTAGTCTTAGGAGTAACAGTTGGGGACTGGGCACTCTTCTTACTGGGACCCTTTCCTTTCTAGTTGTAAAATTCATTGGTACTGAGTATCGTCTCTAAGTCGCCAACTATGTGGGTAGGAGTGCCTAAGTTATTATCTTCTTCTTCTCCTAGAACAGTGTGGATAGATGAATTGATAAAACCTAATGTTAACATATGTTCCACTAAAATTATCTTAGGGTCAAACCCTTTTATTTTTTCAGCATACTTGAGATTCAGGTTGTGGAAGTGGTTTGTAAATTCATCGATTTTGTTCATATTTCTGAAAACAAAGTCCCCAATCTTCCAAGGAAAAGATATGAATTGATTTTTTCATTTCTCACGAAAAATGCGCATCCATAAATTATATTGCCTTGCAACTTCTGTAACAAACATTCTGTTGGATATATGGCATCGAAGAAAGGAGGGATTTTCCTTAGAATCGAAAATCCTGATAACATTGTAATTTTCCATTTGCTCCAAGGTCCCCTTTTTATCCAGGAATTTACTTGCCTGAGCAGATAATCTTGGGGTATCTTTTCCAAAAAATAATACTTTAAAAACTGAGACAAAGTAATTGAAAAATTCATAAAAAGGCAAGGAATTTTTGTGCCTCCACAACGCTTGGTACCAAAAGTTCACTAGGTCAAATTCACAATTCACCTTCTTGGAGATAGACAATTTAGGAAATTGATAGCAATGTGCTATTGCAAAAACCAAATAAGAAGCCATAAAGAATTTATTATCCTTTTTATAATGAGACAATTGGGAAGAGATTTCAATGGAAATCAACTTTCCCCAATCGAAAATGGCCTTCTTCTTGAAAGTAAAATATAAGATACAAAGAATCATACGGGAAATGCTGGCAATATTTTCTTGACCCGTAACTCTGGTAAATAACCATTAAATTTCCCGAAAGGGGTTTTTGTATGAGTTGACATGAAACCTCATAATATCTTTAGGGATGGATGTGAGGTTCTCCAAGAATTAAGGAAAGAGGTACAGGTCGTTGTCATACTTTTTCAAGAAGTCCCTGCAATCTTCACCTTTGAAGGCGAGTGTTGGCTTTGGAAGTTTTATCATTTTACGGAACACTTGAGGTGAAAGAGAGACGAGAGAATAGTCTTGGAGTTGAATCATTCTATGACTTGGTATATATCTCCCAATGTACTAGGAAACCAATTCCTTATAGTCAAAAACCTCAGGAACACATCATGCATGAGCAATTCCATATGTCCAAATTACTTCCTTCTGAGCATAAGGGGATGAATAGTAAGAATACGCTCTAAACCACTGAAAGTTTTGGTCCTCACGTCCAAAAATGTTCAAAGTTTCTCCGCAGAACTGTTTTCGAGTTGCTACTACCATAAGTTGACAAGAGTATTCTTTTAATCCAGATAATATTTGAAATGGGCGCTTGAGAGATGTAATATAATCTTCCGAAAATCGTGCTTCAATGTGGTTTAATAAGAAATCTCATCGAGCCCCTCATTTATTAATGACAATATTTAAGAGACCTACATGATGAGTTATTATCATTAAAACATAATAAATTCATATTGGGAAAACGTGAAGGTGGTGGGGACGGATGAGAGAAAATAGGATTTGGGATTTTTATGAACCCGCCAACCCAGGAACCCACATACCTGTCGTTGCATAAGGTAGAAAATTGGCTAAGTGTTGTAACACGGTCAATCAGACTCAATATAGGAGAGATGAGATACTTAGGATCTCGAGGGGTCTGATGGTTAAAATGTAGATCATATATCGTTTGGGTACAAAATGTATATCGCGTAACACAGAACATGAAAGCTGGAAACCCGCCAACCCGAGAACCCGCAACTGCATAAATGGTTAAGTATATAATGATATGGCGGTCAGTCGAACTCATGATATGGGAATAGGAAGTGAGAACCCCGCGAGTCCACCAACCCATGAACCCGTTGTTTTTTGGAAAAACGACTAAGTATAGTAATTAGAAAGGGAGAATAGAAGGGAGAACAGAAAAGGGGAATTTGGGTAAGTATAGAAGAAGGAAAATAAATGGACAAAATAAGTTGGGAGAATAGAAAAAGGGAGGGAAATTTCGGAAGCGGGAATTGATCTCAACAACTGGCTCCAATTGTGGGATGATAACCTCATGTGGGTTGTCAAGAATCCAGATCCTTTCATGACCAAGTGCTTCCACCTATTGGGCTATGGAGTCAGAGTAAGAATATACAAAATGAAAAAATAAAATTGTGTACAATGAGAATGAGAAAGTCTTAGGAGAAGAAACCTTTCAAATGTTTCTCGTTGACAAAAAACATTAATATTTTACCCTTCATGTCTTGGAGCATATAGGAGTTAAAAACCAAGATATTCTCGATGATGTATGGTCCGATCCAGAGTGCTTGGAAATTTGTATGCATCGACAGTTTCTCCTTGGCCTTGTTCAAATGTAACACCAGCCTCCCTTCTAGAAATTCTTTACATTTTTTTTCTCAGCAAAATATGTTTTGACACTTTGTTGCTTCTGAGAAGTTTGATTCAGGGATTTTCTTTGTTTGGAATTCCAACTTCAACAACTAGTTTATCCTCCTCTGGAAGGGTGAAATGTCTTATGTATATTTTGTATTAACCACAAAAGTCAATGCATTGAGTTCGAGGATAATTGGCATCTTTGATTCTTTCCCATAAACCAATGGATATGGAGACATCCTGGTGCTATCCTTTGGAGTTGTTATGCTTTCCCATAATCCATTCATTAGCTTTAGATGCCAATTTCTTTGGTTCTTATCAATGTTTTTCTTCAATATCTGAACAAGTGTCTTGTTTGTGGATTCAACAAGGCAATTACCTTGTGGATAATAATTCGATGATTGACCCATGATAATTTCATATTCTCCGTAAAACTCTATAAACTTCGACTAGATGAAAATAGAACCATTGTCTATGATAAATTTATCTAGGACACCAAATCTTGACATAATATTGTCCTAGAGGAATTTAATTAGCTCTTTAGAATTAACCTTCTTTAATGCCACCACTTTTGACCATTTCATGAAATAATCTGTAGCCATGAGAATGTGCATATGCCCCTCGCTAGACTTCGGATTAATTGGCCCGACAACGTCAAGTCGCCATTGGGAGAAAGGTTGTTCTACAATTATGGGTTGTAAAGGTATCGTGGATCTCTTCATTTTTACTAAAAACTGATGGCACGATACACACTTCCTTATTGTGGCATACGAGTCTCTAAATATCGATGGCCAATAGAATCCAACCCTTATTAACTTGTGGGTGGTGGTAGTAGGTGAAAAGTGTCCACCGCATATTCCTTCATGGAATTCTCTCATTATTTCTTGGGCTTGGTTTTCATCAACGCATCTTAGTAGTATACCATCATAATTTCTCCTTAACAATATATCAACAATCAAAACATATTGATTTTCTTTCATCTTCAATGTTCTTCGCTCCTTGGGGTTCATGGTGACAGGAAATTCCCGTACCTTAAGTAGAATATAATATCTCTGTACCATTCTAAATCAAGTAATGGTTCTCTTGCTGAAATCAAAATCATTCCATCGATCGAATTACCATTCACGATGATCTTTCATAAACCTTGTCATTTGATAGCTTTTAAAGGTTTAATCTCGATATCATATTCTTGTATCTTTGCCAGCCAATTAGCCCATTTTCCTTCTCTTAATTGTTGATTCAGGAACATATTCATTGGTGATGAGGGAACATTTAGCAATAATATGGGAGTTCAATATGTACGTCTGAAAGTGCACTACTTCTTTTACAAGAGCCAAGGATTGCTTCTCTAGTTCTGAATACCTCAACTCATATTCATGTAGGGATTTTCTCATGAAACTTATTTGGAGTTCTTTTCCTTTGGTATTCTTCTGAGTAAGAACATATGCACCAACTATCTCTATAGAAAATGAATAGATGATGAAATCCCTTTGAAAGTCTAAACTAATGAGGACTAGAGCTGTGGTGATTTATCCTTTGATGTTATTGAAAGCCTCTTGAGTATCTGTTGTCCATTCAAACCTCTGCTCCCTTTTCAACAAAAAATTGATCGGCTACATGATACTTTCATATTGAGGAACAAATATTCGCACAAAATTGATCTTGCCAAAAATGATTGGACTCCCTTCTTGGATGTTGGGGGGTTTAGCTCATTTATTGCTTTAACTTTTTATGGATCTATGTAAATCCCTTCTTTGCACAATGTGGCCCAACAATTTTCCTTGAGTTACAATGAAAAATCACTTCTTTGGATTTAGAGAGACACCATATAATCTACATCTTTCAAAAACCTTTCTCAAATGATGGATATTGTGACCCCCCTTTTTTTAATGCACTGTCAAGTCATCTTGACAGTCTACCATAAATTTTCCTATCAACCCAGTGAATGCATGATCCATGGCCTTATGGAATGTGTCTCCAACATTCTTCAAACCAAATGGAATTCTGGCATATGCATATGTCTCCCAAGATGCGATAAATGTTTTCTTTTCCCTATCATCCTTAGCCACCAAGACTTGGTTATATTCAGAAAAAACCATCCAACATGGACATGCATGCCGATCCAATAACTTGTTGGAGAAGGAAATCCATATTAGGTAAAGGAAAGTTATCCTTTATACTTTCTTTGTTAAGGTCTCTAAGGTCAACACACATACATATTTCTTCATTCTTCTTTCTTATGATCACAGGATTTGAGAGCCATTCGGAGTGCATGATGGGATAAATTATCCCTACCTTCTTCAATTTATCCAATTTAGTCTTTACCAAAGGTTTTGGTTTGGGATTCATCATCCTTATTTTTTGCTTTACCGACTTTACTGCTTCCCTCAAAGGAATAATATTCTGGAATACCATTTTATCATAATATTTCAAATTATCATAGGTCCAAGTGAACGCGTCAATGTATTCTTTGAACAAGGAAACATATTGATCAACTTCCTCAGTGGTGCAATCAATTCCCAACTTGACATATTTCGGGGAACTGTTAGTTCCAATATTGAATTTTCTTGTCTCTTACACTTTTCAAACAAAAAAAATTTCAAAAAGATTATTAGCATGATCGTCTTTCGTAAAAGGAGTTTCAGATTGTATAAAATCTTTTGGGACAACAAACGAGTGATATTCTTCATTATCATCATCATTTAAAAAAAAAATCCATCTATTCATCATTCTCAAATACTTGCAAATATTCAATGTTATCGGGAACGGATGGTTGGAAATCTCTTTCTACTTGGAAAGACGTTTTTCTTTGGATATCATCTGGGTTTGACAATGAGGTCGCCAAGGCTAATCTACCTTGTGATTCTTGTCCCTTGGAATGAAATAAATGTTGAAGGAACTGAAAGATTCCATCAATTCGTTAACTCTTTTGAAATACAACTTAAGTCTTTCCTTTTTGATTTTATACCTCCGGGTAACCTAATTGATGACCAACCCTGAGTCACTAGTTACAATTAGATGTTCTATTTTCATTTCCTATGCAACGATCATCCCCTGAATCAAAGCTTAATACTTTGCCTCATTATTAGTGAATGCAAACTCTAGTCTAATAGCATGTGGATGCATAATCTTACTTGGAATCATAAGAACAATTCCAACTCCATTTCTAGAGCTTGAACAAGCTCAATCAAATGACATCCTCCAATACCCTTCAAATGGACATTCTTGATTCTCTGTGTCTTACATTTTATCTAGGATTTCATTATGTTTCATGTCTAGGATAACATAGTTTCCAATAACAACATCTATATAATCCTCCATCAATTCATTTTCCTTGTTCTTGAAAGAGAAGGGTTTTCTAGGTTCACAAGGCACTTTAATCATTGCTCCTTCTTTGCCTAGAAGAATCATACAACTTCAATCTTTCACTATATATCCTCTGGTAATAGATTTCAAATCTCTTCCCAAAACAACTCCATATGTTGGAGGAAGGTATACCACAATAATATTGAAAACTGTAATGATATGGGGGGTTGCCGTAATCCAAGCATAAAATTCCTTGATTTCTCCATAAGCTGGAACTTTTCTAGAATCAATTGCATATATACTTTCACTGGTTTCATAATGCTTGATGAAACTCATGCCCAATGTCTCCATGACCACCAATGGCATGATATTGTTTGTTGCACCAGTGTCAACTAAACAATTATGCAGTGCAACATCATTATTTTCAATAGAAATATAAAAGGGAGGAATTTTACCTCTTATCTTGGAAATTGAATAGCTAGGGATTTGTTTTGGACTGGTAACAACAACTTGTGCTCTTTCATATGGATCATCCAACAATTTCAAAATGTTTTCTCTTTGCTGAGAATCTTCACCACTTCCATAAAGGGTGAGGTTATCCTTAATTTACTCAAATCCTCTACAACATTATATGTCATTTGAGTGGAGTTTGACGTCAAGTGTTTCCTTTTACTTCCAATGCTACCTGTCACTTTCTCATTTTCTCTTTTATCATTTGTTTTTTTCTTTTTTGTTCTCTTTATCAGAATATCCTTTATTTTTTTGTCTATTTACAAATCCTCTTATCTGGGTGACATTTTCTTACGAGTTGGGATCATTGTCGCCCTCTTCAAATATATACATGGATGACTCACATCTGTCCATCTGCATAGTTTTAGAGCTTTCATTAGGTGAGTAATAATTCTCTTGCTCAATTAATTGCTCGTCATACACATCATATAGAACAACCGCATTGGGAGTAGGCTATCTGGGAACCCTTGGTCATTGCGGGTTATCCGTGTTCTCAAACCTCACTCTATTTTCTTGGGGAGGGTTCCTCCTTTTCTCTGGGATTGACATTCTTGGATTTGGCATCTAATTATATCCCCTTATTATTATGGTTATCTCGTTCTTCATTTGCTTGATAGTTCTATTCATCTGTTCAATTTTGATTCTTTTCTTAGTTTCTTGTGCTGCCATGAGATAAGACTTCACATCATGTATGGTTCCCTTGAAAAATCCTCCTCCCATCATTTGGTTTTGATCCAGTCGAGGCTTGAATTCTTCGTTATTTCTTGAACTGGAAGCTTATTGATTATCAATATTTAATCCTGTCAGTTGCCTTTGTAGTCTTCCCAGTATAATGTCGGGGTCGACACTCGTTTCAATCATAATTTATTCCATATTAGTGTATTTAGTCATTGCCTCTTCCAAGGTATCCATTTGGGATGTTCTGATAGCATATTTCACATTCGGGGGCATTGCATTATTATAACAACCAAGAATGACTTGGTCATTTTCTCTTTTATATTCTAGAATCCTACTCAAGGTTTTATTGAACCTGAGATTAAAATCTCGTATCCTTTCATTCTTTCTCAAACCAATCTGGGTGAAATCGATGAGAAGGGTATGGTAAGCGATTGGAGGGGAAAACATAGTGAGGAACATAGCTTCGAGGTCATTAAATGAATGAATTGATCTAATGGGAAAATCTATATACCATTCATACGCTCTTCTTGATAAGGTTTATAGGAACAACCTTACCATGACATCGCCATACTCAACTCGGTGAAAATCACAAACATCAAGAAATAAGTGTAGATTCCTCTTTGTATCAATTGCTATGTCTCTAGAAAATTCCTTTAGGGTGCCCTTAGGTAGAACATGAAGATCATGTTGCTCACCTATAAGATTTAGAGGGGAATCTCTTACTCCCCTTCGATTTCCAAATCCTAGGTTTCCTTGATTTCTTGCAACATCTCTTCCACCTCTTTGTCTCTCCTCATGATGCTCGTTTTCGGGGTTGTTTGTTTCTTTCTGCCATATCCGAAGAGATTCCAAGGATAAGATTTTCACTTCTAAGAATAAAGAGATTTTTTCTTTTACTTCTTGTAATGGGTACCTTTTATTTGTCCAGCTTCAATCCTGACCTTGTTCTTGGGCTTCTCTAGCTAGCCTTTGATTTCTTCGGTAATGTCATTTCTCTCTCCTCTGTCTTCAGAGGATTTATCTTTCTTCTTCTTGGAATAAGATCTATCAGGACCTTTCTAACTCTTCTTGGGTCTTGGATGTTGTTGTTACCAGATTGTAAAACTAATGCAAAATTCTTCATTGATTATTCAATCCAATTTATAAGCGGGGATGATCAGCCTGGGACAAAGTCATATATTTTTTTTTAAATGCTAGACCAAGTTCCAAATTTCAATTCAGTTCCCCAGTATGGTCGCCAAAAATGTTTATTCTTGAATCTGTTAGGAACGAAACGAAAACCTCACGAGGATGTAAATCTTCTCGTGTTTTTATAGAGGTTGTACTCCTCTTTAGATTTTTTTTGGATTTCTAAATATTTGGAATGTGGGACTTGATAGAAGTTCATCGTGGTAATCAAATAAACATAAATATTGCAATCAAATAAAAGGAAAATGTTTTTATTTTTTATTTTTTATTTTTAAAGAAAGTTCCCAAGAAAGGCCCAGTAATCACACACTCCACACATTTAAAGCAAATAAGAAAAATTTCCTCACATCCATCATAGTTTAAGATAAATATTTATGATCACATAAAATAAAAAAGAAGATGATCCACATGCATAAGAGAACTCTAACAGAGTGGAAACATGGGAATCTCAAATAAATATAATGATAGATCAACCTCAAATACTTTGTATTCTAAAAAAAGGGTTACAAAGCACAGTCGACATAATTTCCAAAGTAATTCTCTTGAAATTTCAAAAAACTATATAGTTTGTTACACATTCTTTGAAATTGTAAATGTGTTTGTCTTAAAGAATGGGATTAGGGCTATGACAGACCATAAAGAAAATAAATACAAGAAATAAGATTTTAGAAGGAAGACTGTGGGTGGTAGAAGGATCAATAAGACCATGATGGTCTCTCATAATTTCATTTGCTTGTTGATGTCCTTTTATCATTTTCATCAACGGTTATAGGAACCATCTCAACTGTTTCTTTCCCTTCATTGGTCAATTTATTGATAGATTTCTTGAAACATTCTTCGATGTAAATTTTCATTGGTTCCACGTTGATTTCATGCCAAATTTTTATGTTGAACAAGTCACCCTCCAAGTCTCTTAGATCAAGGGAAATGCCATGTAATGCTTCTTCAATGTCCTAATTTTTTACATAGTAATCCACTAGCCAATTATATATGGTGTCCTCATCATATTCAATTATACCATAGAATTTTTTAATTGACAATCCTTTAAAAATATCAACTTTCTCATCGAACTGTTGTTTTGTTCGGAACCACGAGTTGAGGATAAACTTGGGATCTTGGACTTCTTTGGTGCTTCTGACTAGGTCCACCTCCATGATCCTTTTGAATATTTCTTCCCTTATTGATATGACTTGGCTGCACGCTTGAACAATGTTAGTCAAGTTCTTTATCTTTTCTTTCCAACATGCATTCAACTGCTTGATCCAAATTGGAGAGGGAAGGTCCTCCTCTCTTCTCCTTAGTTATGAAATGTTGGAAACTTTAACACCAAAGTGTACCATGACATCAAGGTAAAAAAATTCTTCATTTTTTAAGTCCGCATGCTAATACTCATGGAAGGCATGCACCCTCGAGCCAAAATAAATCATGTTCTTTGAAGCTTCCCAAGATTCTGTGATCAGTGCCATTGTTTTTTTGATATTATTCTTCACATAGCTCCTCATTGATGTAAGTAAGATTAAGGATCCTTTTAATTTAGTTGTCGGTGTGGTGGTTCCAAAAATTTCCAAAGGGCTGGAAAGAAGTGGAAGAGGCATCAAGGTCTCTTCCAGTTCCTCAATCCTTTCCTTTAACTTTATATTTTCTTCTTCGAGACCACCAATGGAGTCTTCCAATGCATCGTCAGTTGCTCTATGGATTCTGAAAATATGGGAAGGCCGCATATTTCTTAGGTTAACCTCCTAACAAGATTTCCCTTTTTTATTCTTCACATGACTCTTCTCAGTAATTAATTTCTTAGATTCACTGTCAAAGATAGTGCTCTGAAATACAAATGACTCTTCTTCATCGAAGGTCTCATTTTCAACAATTTCCAACAACATATTGTGGTGGGTTGTGCCTCCTTGATGATCAATGTTAGGAAAAAATTTCTCGATGTCAGCCTTGAGCTCCATATCTTCGAGGGAGAAGCTGTTGATGTCACTTTTGATGCTATTCTCTTCTTCCTCTTGTACAATATTCTTCCTCTTCTTCCTCATAGGAAGTTTATGTGAGATTTCAATTTTTCTTGGAAGGGGGTGCTTGTCTCATCCTCCACCTAAACTATTGTTGATCACTTTTCTAGATGGGTGAGCCACTGGAGAAATGCTCCAAGATGTTGTAGTCTTAGGAGTAACAGTTGGGGACTAGGCACTCTTCTCATTGGGACCCTTTCCTTTATGTTTGTAAAATTCATTGGTATTGAGTACCGTCTCTAAGTTTCCAGCAGTGTGGGTAGGAGTGACTAATTTATTATCTTCTTCTTCTCCTAGAATATTGTGGATAAATGAATTTCTAAAACCCATTGTTAACATATGTTCCACAAAAATTTTGTTAGTGTCAAACCCTTTTATTTTTTCAGCATACTTGATATTCAGGTTATGGAAGTGTTTTGCAAATTCATCGATATTGTTCATATATCTGAAAACAAAGTCCTCAATCTTCCAAGGAAAAGCTATGAATTGCTTTTTTCATTTCTCATGAAAAAAGTAAAGCCATAAATTATATTTCCTTGCAACTTCTGTAACAATTTTTTGAGATGTTTCCCATTGAATGACAACATTTGCATTGTTCCTTTCATATATTTAATAAAACAAGAGTTTTACCCGAGGATTTTTTCAATAATATATGGACCAATCCACAATGCTTCAAACTTTGTATGCAAAGACGATTTTTGTTTTTCCTTATTCCACAATAACACTAGTTGTCCCTTTTGAAAATATTTTGTTGACACGCCTTGATCAAAATTTCTTTTAATAATATACTATCTTTGACTCATTTTTCTTAATGTCTCATTTCTTTGTTCTTCCAAATGCATCAACTGATTATATCTTCTTTGTAGAGGAGAAACTTCTTCTATATCTTCAAAGTTCACAACATAATTCAAGTCATTTAATTCCATATGAATTTGTATTTTGGTTTCTTTTCCATATACCAATGTATACGATGATCCAGTGTTGTCTTTTGGTGTAATTTTGTCAGCCCATAATGAATCAATTAACTTCATATGCCAATTTATCTGGTTCACAACGACCGTATTTTTAAGGATCTGGATCAATGTTTTATTTGTTGAGTCTGCTAAACCATTTCCTTAGGGATAATAGTTTCATGATTTCCCCATGATGATACCAAATTCCCGATAAAACTTGGTGAACTTTGATCCTATGAAAATTGTTCCATCAGAATCAACCTTTTTGAGAGATACAACCTCTTTCCACTTGGTGAAATAATCAATTGTAGTGAGAATGTATGAATTTCCCTTACTGGACTTTGGATTGCATCTAGTCCCCATTGTGTAAATGGTTCTTCAACTATTATAAGTTGCAACGACATTGCTACTTTCTTCATTTTTCCTAAATAAATTTTGGCAATATATTCGTTTTCCAATCATTGATTATGAATCTTTGAAAATGGCGGGCCAATAGTAACCAACTCTCATAATTCTATGTGCAGTTGTTCTAGGTGAAAATTTTCCACCACAAGCACCTTCATGAAAATCTTCTAGAACCTTTTGAGATTGTATTGAGTCAATGCATCTTAACAACATTCCATCAAAATTTCTTCAAAAAAACACTTCAACTAATAATACATACTGGTTTGCCTTCATTTTCAATGCCCTTCTTTCCTTCGAAGACATACCTATTGGAAACTAACTATATTTTATATAAAATATAATATCCTTGTACCACTCTAATGTGGATGATGATGACCCTATTGAAGTAGATACATCCCCATTTACTGCATCAATTCATGTCATTAGCTTGCATAGTCCTTGTCCTCTAACTACTTTTAAAGGATTGATCTCAATGTCATATTCTTGAATTTTATAGTACCAATTTGCCCATTTTTCCTTCTCTCAACTGTCGATTTAACAAAATATTTACTAGATAAGTTGGGGCATAGGATATGGCATGAGATGATTGAACATATTTCCTGAAAACTTCCACTACTTTGACCAAGGATAGAACTTGCTTTTCTATTTATGAGTATCTTGATTCATAATCATGTAAAGTCTTACTCATGAAACTTATTGGAAGTTATTCCCCTTTCAATTTTCTTTGTGTGAGTATGGAAGCAATAGTTTCTTATGAATAAAATGAATATATTATGAAATCTTGATCAAAATTTGGGTTGACAAGCACTGGAGCAACAGTGATTGCAGGCTTGATTCTGGTAAAAGTTGCTTGAATTTCCTGGTTCCATTCAAACTTCTGGTCTTTTTTCAACAACAAATTAATGAGCCTTACAATGATCACATAATTTGGTACAAATATCCATACAAAGTTTACTTTTTCAAATAAATATTGGACTCCTTTTTTAGATGTTGGGGTATTCAAATCATTGATTTCCTTAATTATTTATGGATCTATATATATCCCCTCTTTACTTATTATATGCCCCATAAATTTTCCCTCTGATACAACAAATAGACATTTCTTCAGATTCAGATATATGCCATACAATTTGCAACGCTCAAAAACTTCCCTCAAATTTTTGATATGTTCTTCTCTAAATTTGAGTGAATAGTCAAATCATCATGATAGTCATCCATGAACTTTCCAATCAAATCTTTAAAGGCATGATCCATTTCTCTTTGGAAATTTTCTCCGGAATTCATTAACCCAAAAGGCATATGAATAGAAGCATAAGTCTCCCAAGGTGTGACAAAAGCAGTCTCGAGTTTGTTTTCTTCGACAACCAACACTTGGTTGTATCCAGAAAAACCATCAAGCATAGCCAATAAGGTTGAACCAATAAGTTGTTGTAACAACATATCCATATTTAGGAGTGGATAATTGTCTTTGATGCTTTCCCTATTTAGATCTTTGAAATCGACAAAAATAAGAATTTCCCCACTCTTGTTTCTGACAATTACTGGATTTGTTATCCATTTTGAATGTCTTATTGGAAAAATTATTCCAAATTTATTTAATTTATACAATTCAATTTTTACTAAAGGCTTCAACTTGGGATTTATTATTCTTATATTTTGCTTGATAGGATTCCCTGCATCTTTAAGGGGTATGATGTGTTGAAAAATGGACTTTTCATATTCCTTTAGATCATCATAAGTCCAAGCAAAAATATCATAAAATTTATCAAACAGGGAAGTATATTGCTTGATTTATTCCTTTGTACAACTGGTACCAAGATTTAAATATTTGGGAGAGTCATGATTTCCAATGTTTATCTTTTATGTCTTCTGCAATTTTCTGATAGAAATCTCTTCCTTTGGATCATGAATTTTTTCTTGATCATCTCTTGTGAAAATCGATTCAAAAACGATACAATATTTTGAGATAGACAGACTATTTTGATCATTGGGGATTTCAAAAGAATCGTTTGAATGAACAAGAAAATCAACTACATGTTCATCATTTTCAAAAAATTGCAGGTAATATTGATTTTCAAGTACTGAGGGCCTAGAAATTATCTTAGCGTGGAATGTATTTTGATTCTATAAATCATCTGGATTAAAGAGGGATGCAACAACCACCATTGAATCATATTTCTTATTTTTGTCTCTAGGGATGAAAGAGATAGTAAATGATTTGAAAGAGTCCATAAGTTCAATTGATCTTTTTGCATAGTGCTTTAGCCTTTCTTTCTTGATCATGCATTTCTTTTTAATATGATTTATGACCAATTCAAAGTCGCCAGTTATTATCAAATTTTCTACTTTCGTCTGTAATGAAATATTTATCCATCCCTTGTATCAATGCTTCATATTCCTCTTCATTATGTGTATAAGGAAAATCCAATCTGATTTCATGCGGATATATAATTGATTGAGGACTCTTAAAAACAATCCCTACTCCACTTCCATATTTGGAGCAGGAACCATCGGACAACATCTTCCAGAAATCTTGAAAATAATTTTCCTCCTCTTGTTTTGGAGGCCCGACTTGCTCTGAACTGAGAACAACATAATTCCCGATCCATGCATCAATATAATTCTCCATTAATTCATTTTATTTCTTCCTGAAGGATACTTGATTTATGCTTTCTATAGGAACTCTGGCCATTGTTCTATCTTTTTTAGGAAGCATCATGTAACTTCCATCGTTCATAATATAACCTCCAATCTTTGAGGAGTGATCTCTTCCTAAAACAACTCCATATGCTGGAGGCAAATCCACCACTATAATGGTAAATATTGTTGTGATGTGCGGTGTTGTAGTTATCCATGCACAAAAATATTTAATATCACTGTAGGCTAGGACCTTTCTTGAATCTATTTCATAAATACTTTCCCCAGTCTCATAATATTTGGTATACCCCATTCTGAGTGTCGTGATGACTAAAAATGGCATGATGTTATTGGTTGCTCCACTATCAACCGAACAATTATGCAATATTACATCATGATTTTCTATAGTTATGTAAAACAGTGAAACTTTATCCCTTGGCTTGACTGATGAAACTTTTTGATGTTGCTTGGAATTTGTAACAACCACTTCTATTCGGGTGCTTGCTTCATCAACAATATTTAAAGTATTCTCCCTTTGTTGTGGAATTTTCACCACTTCCATGAAAAACAAAGTAACTCTTAACTTGTTCAAATCACCATTCACATTATAGGTCATTTGTTGTGGATTATTTTTTTGATTAGCAACTATTATTTTCTTTATCGTTTCTACAACATTTGCTTTTGTATTTTCTTTTTCTTTTTTGACAACCTCTCTTGTTTTGAATCTATTCACTTGTTCTCTCGTTTGCACAACATTTTCTTGTGATATGTCAGGTTCTTCTTGTTCATTAAAAATGTAAAAAGATCACTCACCTTCATCTGTCTATATTGATTCTAGAATTTCATCTTGAATGATATCGACCTCTTAATCAAAATTCTCAAAACTTTCTTCTTAAAAAAAATTCTTCCAACACCATGACATTAGGTTTTGGTGCCCTAGGTGGTCTTGGCCTATGCTCTTCATTTCTATCATCTCTATCATTTCTCATTCTTTTCTCCTGGATAGGGTTTCTTCTCTGCTCCTAGACATGAATTCTTGGATTTTGATTTGTAGGAACACAATTTTTATCTCTTCTCAACCTTAATAGCTCATTTTGCATTTGTCAAATGGTTATGTTCATTTGAGCTATTTCCATTCTTTGCTTCATTTCTTGAGTTGTGGTTGAATCATTTCTTACATTAGGGATGAACCCCTAGATGATTCCTCTATTGACTCTTCCATTTTCAACATTCTTTGAGGTAGATGGTCCTTGATTTTATATTGCAATAGTGTTCATTTGTCTCTAAACTTTCCCTAGGATGATCTTAAGATCAACATTTGTTTCTAACATGAATTGTTCCATCTCCATTGCTTTGTAAATAGATTCATATAAGTTGATTATTCCTGAGGATATGATGGCAGAATTAACATTCAAAGGAATTACATTCTTATAGCATCTAAAAACAACATAATCATTCAGTCATTATTCCTCCAGAATCTGATTCAACATTTTGAAAAATTGTAAATTAAAGTCTCTAATTATTTCACCATTTTTCAAATGAATTTGAGTGAATTGTGTGAGCAATGTATCATATGCGACTGGGGGTGC
>SNQJ01S0148059.1:0-11022 GCA_010110895.2 Picea sitchensis
ATTCTCTCCAGGATCACCGAAGCACGATTCTCCTTTTCATGAAAGGTGGACTTTACATACTTCCCCAG
Organism: Picea sitchensis; assembly: GCA_010110895.2. Lineage (NCBI taxonomy): Eukaryota > Viridiplantae > Streptophyta > Pinopsida > Pinales > Pinaceae > Picea > Picea sitchensis. Next base: position 69 of record SNQJ01S0148059.1, read on the forward strand.
GGTGCACCCCTTGCACTGATCTGACTGAGCAAGTGTTCCCCTTGGAAGTCCAGTAGATATTTGTTGCATGATCTTTAAGGCTCCATGATGAAGATGGCCTAATCTCCTGTGCCATAATTCACCCTCATCCCGGCTCACCACTTTTTCTACCTTGCCTATCATCGCACTGCAACCATCTACCTCCAACATGTAGAGATTCTTAACTCGAATCCCTATCTTCTTGACTTGACCCATTTCTTTATGTCACAGATATGTTTTTCCACTGCTAAAAACAACATCATAGCCTTTGTCCTCCAACATTGCGACCGAGACCAAGTTTTTATTCAAACTTGGAACATGCATAACATTTTCCAATTGAAATGGTTTACCTGATTCCCTCTGAAAGGTAATGGTACCAATACCAGTCGCACTGTATCGTCCATCGTCGCCCATCTCTATATGTATTCTGAGATCTTTTTCCTCCAAGTCAATGAAAGACTCTTTATCTCCCGTCATGTGGAAGGAAGTGCCACTATCCAAATACCACACCGATCCCGATGCACTTGAAGCCATGCATGCGATCAAAGCGAAGTCAAGATCAAATTGTGAGACAAGAGCCTCACCAGTTGCATCTCCAGCAACCATCTTGTTCTTCTTCTTCTGCGGACAGTTAGTAGCAAGATGCCCATGTTCATGACAGTGAAAACACTTCACCTTGGAAAAATCTAGCTTCTTGACTTTAGACTCAGATTTTGATTTGGATTTCTTCCATTTCCATTTCCTTTCCTTTGCAGTCAAATCACAATCCTCTTCATCATCACGCTTTGATGAAGATCCATCTCTGGTGTTCTGCCTAAACTCCTCTTTCACTAGATCCGACCAAAGTCGTTCCCAATCTGGCAATTTTTCCCTTCCATTGACAGAGTTTTGATAACTGTGCCAACTCTTGGGAAGTCCTAGGAGCACCAAGCTCACCAAATCATCAGCAGTGACTGTTATTCCCACACTTCCAATCTCATCTCGACATTGGACAAACTTCGTGAGATATTTTGAAATGGTGTTTCCTTTCTCCATCTTGATCTTCATGAGTTTATCTTTGAGCGCCAATTTCCTATGGTCGCTACTGTTTTGGAACAGATCTGTCAAAACCTTCCACATTGCATGTGGTGTGGTTTTCCCATGGATACTTGAGACAATGTGGTCTCGTACTCCCTCCAATAGAATCCTCCTCGCCTTCGCCACTTTCTTTTGCCATGCATCAAGATTTGCAGTGTTTGTCACATCCGGCTTAGGAACATTTGCGTCAATGTAACCCTTCAAGCCATTTTCTTCAAGCACTGCCTCCATCCTATCCTTCCAAGCAATGTAGTTAGAGTTTCCCTTGAGTGCATACTCCAACCTCAAGCCATTGAAAGACATTTTAGATTTTGAATCAAGTGTCGCACCAAGAAAATATTTCAAATTCGAATGTTATCCAACCACCATAACTCAACTCCTACAATCCCTCTTCCCTGGGAGGTTCACACCCCACCTAAGAGTAGCCTGAGGGGAGTTTGCACCCTGCCTGTGTGTAGCTTGAAAACTTGCCTGGAAAGTTCGCACCCTGCTCCACTGTAGCCTGCGAGAATGCCAATGAAGTTTGCACCCTGCTTCATTGTTAGGGTGAGGGAAGTTCACACCCTGCTCCACTGTAGCTTGCGATAATGCCAATGAAGTTCACACCCTGCGTCACTGTTAGGGTGAGAGAAGTTCGCACCCTTCTCCACTGTAGCCTACGAGAATGCCAATGAAGTTCGAACCCTAGTTTTCAGTACTAGGGTTTGCACCCTCCAAGAGACGGGACCTGCGAGAACACGATTTTGTTCGCACCTCACTTCCGTAGCTCCGTGGCCTCCGTGGCTCTGATACCATGTAGAAACTTTGATACCCAAATGAGTATTCTTGTGATTCTTCTGATCTAACAATTTCTGCCACTTTTTAAATACATAATCGCTTCTACTATTATTAGTGCGGAAGCAATTAAACCACCATCACAACCATGAGCACAAAGTGAAATATCAATAACACATAACACATAAGTTTTTCCGGGAAAGCATAAAGCTAAAAACCCCACTATCATATATTATGTATATCATGAATCATGAAACAATCTCATACAAAAATCTAATCCAAGAGCTCTCAGTACAATACAATCATCTCACACTATCATACACAAATTAGCGAATACATGCGCCAATTTCCATGTACAGCCTGCCTCCTCTGCACAATCTCTGCAAATCCGAATTCTCACAATGATCCTCGCAATAATTGAATTGCCTAGTTTGCACATACTCATAAGCATATCCAATGCATGTGTGATCAAATCACAACTGATAGCCAACTGTCCCTTTCACCTGTTATCTCAATTGGTGTCCATTGGATTTACATGCATGTAGTTAACCATGGCAAGTCTTTAGTTGCATGCGAGTTAACTGATTGTGAATTAATGAATAATTAATTCACTGAACTCGCACTAATACAACTAAGCTTAACTCACTTAACTACACTTGTAATTCTGTTACAATTCCAAATCACACAGCTATGAATGAGATAATAGATTAATATTTATTGTCTAATTTAATTAAGGGAAAAGTAAATTAGACACGGGTTTCTTGTTGACTTTTTAACATATCAAGCTTGGAGTAAATTGTTGGTGGGTTGTGTGTTGTATGGTTAGCTTACTTGTACTAGCTATGGATGAATGTGTAAGTGTAGATGCGACATGCAGTAAATACATTTGGCTCTAACCTACATCAAGCCCACCACCCTAGCCATTTCACATTTGGTATTTTGTTGGTTGTTGTTACTCCACTTTATTCGGCTATGGAAGAGGTATATAGACTTGGTCGATTCTCTTTGGCAAATTTTACACACATGTATGAAGTTTCTTGTTGATCCATCCATGGATTTTTTTCTCTCTTCTCTTTAATTAAGTCAAAAGTTCGCTCTTGAGTTTTCTCACTGTCTGTGCATTTCCAAGTTTACGATATATGGACTTCCGACTGTATATGGATTGTTGTTGAATATTGACCTCTGTGGCGTTTATATGTGAATTATTTACAGTTAAAAATGGTGTGGGTGTGACCTACTATTGGTAAAATGATATTTTATCCATTAAAAAAGAAGATATTGTTGGGAATTTTTCGGGCCTGCCTTCTTTCTGGTTTTCTTTGGTGGTTCCTCTCTGTCTGATAAAAATGGTACCATTGTTCGCAGATTTTCGATTATTTTAGACTCTTCCTATCATTTAATTGTATGGATTTCATGACTATCATGCCCATGCCCTTGTATAAGCTTTGTAAATGCGACTGTGGGAATTTTTGGTGGTGTCAAAATGTTGAAGGTACCCCTTTGGACAAACCCTCGAACCATTGGTTAGCTTGTCCTATTATACCCCATCCATGTTGATGATTATATATCGAACCGTGTATTTGAAAAATGTTGTGGAGGTGGCCAACCCAAAATTGAATAGAGACGTTGTTCGTGCTCTTTTTAGTCATGGGTTTTCTCCATTTGTTTATTGTGCAATGATAGAAAGAATTCCAAGATTATTTTTTTTAATGTTAAAAGGAGATACAGTCTGTCCTATGGAAATATTTGGGTGATGACAGCGTTGCAAAGTCATTTTTTGAAGGATACGACTTGTTGTGTGTTGTTTCATATGCAAAGAGTACCTCCGTGGATGAATTATATATGCATTGAATGAGTCTTGAAAACCATAATGAAAAGGAAATTTAGAAGCATTGTTATTTGAAGTATCAGTTGAGATTTTAATACTAGTGTCAATTTCGTGGACCATAGTATGTCCATTTCTTCAACTGTTGGTGGTGATTATTGTAATGGTTTGAATGTTGTGTCTCCTTAGCCCTATTGTGCACGAGTTGTGTAATTATTGTTGAGTGTCTCTTGGGAAAAAAATTATGAAATAATTCATGTGCAATCCAATTTCTAAATGCAAAATGAATAGCCTTGAAGTGAAACATCGATTATGGGATTTTCGAAATAAAGTGTTGAATTTCAATTTTGAAACAATAAAGGGTTTGGAAATTTAATTGATTTTGAAGATGATATTGTTTGGTATGGATGATAATAGAAAATTATCCATTGGATTCCCTTCCATTATATCCCTTTACGCATGCTACACTCCCCTCATTATCCCACTTACAAATGTACACTCCATGTTTTGTTGTTACTCATTTTTAAGGAAAAGTTTGTATGGAAATAAAAGAAATGATGTGGAAGTTAATTGATTATTGGTATTCTAGGAGCTGGTCATATACACAGTTTGATTGTTTTATTGATTGCTTGAACACTATTCATGTATCTTTCCCCCTCCATGATATCATTTTGCGTACAATACAAAACCCCCATACTCCCAATGACCCTATCAATCCCTTGTTCATATGGCAATTAATTAATGAAAGTTTTATGGATGAATTGCATTGGTTTTGTGGTAAATAATAGAGCCAACTCTTGATTTATTTAAGTGGAGTTCCATGTATGGGTTATTAATAACTTCATGACTGATTAAATATTGCTATAGGATGATTTTTTTTTTCATGGAGGGGTAATAATGGTAGAAGTAACAATAGTGAGAAGAGACCTAATGACTCACATAGTAAATATGGATTTTGATGATTGAGGTTGTTTTATATGTTGAAGAAAATATTTTTTATTTTGATAAAGTTTTGAACAACAAACATATATTTGACACTGTTTGGATAAAAACATTCATTTGAGCATTTTTTATTGGACAGCTTGGATATAATTCTCTTTGGGACATGATTATATTACATTATTTTCATATTCATCATTTGAGCATATATATATGAAGCAGGAGTTGCAAGGAGATATTTTTGAATTGAATGATTTGAATATTTGTTATGTCAGATAATTAAAAAATGAAATATTTGGGAGTCACAAGGGGTCCCACCTATTTAGTTATTATTAATTAGAACCTTATTTATATATTATTATTAGTTATTTCTCTCAAACTAATTAGTTAAGCTAATTTGGATTAACTAAAGAAAGTATTTGAACTACCTCAACTTATTGAGAAAGAATAAAGGCTCAATGAGATGAAGAGACAAAGGGGAGAATAGAAGGAGAACTACAAAACTAAGGTTTGCTCTCTAGTTAGTGAGATAGCTTCAGTTTTCATTCATTTCTAAGCTTACTTGAAATCCTAATCCTCTTGATGACAGCATGGTCTTATTGAAGGCAACAAGATTCAAAACTGAATCATACATTTCAACAGCTTGTTTTAAAGGTGTTTGAGTCATCTTTGATAGTCTGTGTATTCTTGTTTTTTTATAAATTAATTTTCATGACTGATAAAGAATATCTTGCAGAGTCAAGTGGCAGCATTTTGTGGCAAGTTGATCCATATCATTAGCTTTGGTTTTATTTTGTTGTCATAGTCTTTTTGTATGGTTCCCATCAGAGAATTATAAATATGTCTTTGGTCCCTACCCTCGCAGGGGTTTCTAAAAGAGAAATGCATTTTTGTATCTCAGAATGAAATACAATCATATTATTGTTCTGTCTCACACATGTGTTTTCATGATATGGTTCTTCCTTTCTCTTTTGTCTCCATGTTTACTTTATCATAAAATATGTATACATTCATGTAGCTTTGTTTATATTTTATTTTTATATTGCAACATATACAAATCATAAAATCAACCTCGATCCTTTGTAATTAATACTTGTGGATTGAGTAAATGTTTTGAGGCTATAAACCTCGGGTGACATTCCCAACTATCTTGTCTTAGCCAGGAAAGATCTGAAAATGATTGAGTGAGGTACTCCATACCTTTTCCTCAAAAATCCTCTTACATTTATTATATCTAACTAACTACCATAATGGTCCTTATTTAATAGTATAGTATACCTAGTCTACCTTACATTGAATGGCCTCCACTATGGGCTCTTTGGCCCCCCCATTACCTCTATAGCTACCTAAAATTAAGATGCATGGACACACTATCAAGGAAGTGTTGATCAAGTGGAAGGACACAACACTAGAGGAGGTGACCTGGGAACCCACGACCATACTTCAACAGTTTTTGTACCTGCAACCTTGAAGATAAGGTTTCTTTTGAAGNGGGGGGGGGGGGGGCATGTTAGAATTGGATCCTAACCCCTCTCCATGGGTCATTAGTTAGTAGGATATTTTTTCTATTTAATAAAGGCCGAAATTAGTTAAAAAGGCCTAATAAATAAAGAAGAATAAGTCAATGTAAGAATACCTAATAGAAGCTTCCACTTCTAGAAAGATATTCATCTAGAAGTTTCCTTAGAAGGTAGAATTAGTATAAATAAGAGTAGGAGGAATTGGATATTTTGTCTTGGAGATTATTGTAATAGAGCTATGCTCTGCTAGAGTTTTCCCCCTCGAAGAGGAAAGTGATCATTGCAATCATAATAAAGTTTCTCTTCCTGGTGATTATTCTGGTGTTCTTCTGATATTTCTCTAGATGTATCATTATTATTCTGTCATTTCCTGCTAAATATTTTATGTTCTTCATAATATATTGTTTCAGAAATATTGCAAGGACTCTATCAGTGAATATGCAACATGAGGAGTATGAGGGGATCTATTATATCTTTTCTTGATTGGAAAGTGTGGAAGCACCCTCATAGGTGAATCAACAATATTTTTATGCCATTTTACAATTTGGTTATGCTATATAGAAAGGTATTGGGCTGAGGTTGCAGTGATTGTAGTGTCCTTCTATTCACCTTCTTAGCATATCGTGAAGAGGATAAACTTTTGGGTATGAGAAATTAATTCGCATCTCTATTTTGTTAGGAAAATAGTCGGGACTACCTCTGGTATCTTGTAGAGATGAACCCCCAAAGTAACAATGATGCTATGGGTTCGAGACTCATAAATAACATGATGCTTCCACATATATGGTTTTCCTAATAGAACATCACAAACTTCCAGTGGGGAAAAATCACATAGTACCTCATCCTTGAAGGGCTTAATGTCATAAGACAGACGACACTACTAGATGACAAAAATATATCGACCCTGGTGAAGCCACCCGATGTTGTATGGTTGCAGGTGTGGTTTTGTTGGAAAATCCAACTGCTTGATGACCTCTCCTGAGATGAGGTTCTTCTAGCTTTCACTATCAATAATAAAATGCAGCGGCGTCCCCTTCACCCACATATGTGAATGGAAGAGGCACTCCCCCTCCTTAGGATCCTCTAGTTCTTCTGGTTGGATTGTTGTGGTCACGACAGTAGCAGTGGGTTCTACATCAATTATTTTCCTCCTTTTATTATTGTCTGAATCAGAGTATGATTCAGGGCTTGACTCTGTTTCTTTGAGCTTGACTACCAATGAAGTTTTCGAGTGACATTCATCAATGTTGTGCCAAGGGATTTTGTGGAAGTCAAACCACTTCCCAGTGTCCTTCATCTTCTCGTTTCTTTTCTTTTCCTATGGCTTGGACTGGTTGTCTTGAGGTTGGCTATTCTGTAGATTAGGGATGCCTTTACCATACTTTGGTTGTGTCAGATTTGCAGACCCAAATTCCCGCTTGTTTTGTTGCTTAAATTTATGCTCAGTTTTGACAACATATCAATAAGCGGCTCCCAATGATGAGATGTCCAAAAAATCTATTTTGATTTAGATGTACCTATGTAGAGCCCCGTGGTATTTTATAACCATATGTCTCTCAGAGTCTTTGATACCCAACTTGGTGTGCAAGGTATGGAAGGTATTTGTGAACTCTGAAACTATTTGTCCCCTCTCTTGATGCAGCGTGGTCCATCTAATGTATTGGTCATCATAGTTTCTCATAGGGTAATATTGCTCCTTACCTCATCCATAAGAAAATCCAAAGTGGGCTCGACCCCAAATATTCTAGAATCCTCTATGGAATTTTTCTCCCGGTAATTTTCCCACCAATGTTTGACATGAGGGAGAGCCTTAAGGAGCGCAAAGGTGATCTTTGCTCTGTCGAAAAAATTGTGAAAAAATAATTAACCTTCTATCAAATTTAATCTCTTTTCCATAACATCTACATCGATCTGACCTTCAAATATGGGAATATCGAAATTAACTTGTAACTTGAGTGGGGAAACATATCCAAAGTGACTGCTTGACGAAGGTGTGCCTGCTATTGTCGACAAGCGTTGAAGGATTTGGGAAATATTCTCCAACATTGCGTTCCTCTGTTGCGCGAGGGATTCCACAAGCAACAACTTGATGGAATTTTATTTCTCTCGTGTTTCTCTTTTCTTCCACCATGGGAGGATGCTTGGGTTGGCGAGAGTGGTTTTCATCAAGAGAAACTAGCTCAAGACCCAACTCTCTATACCTTCACCTCGTCGAGGACATGCACTAGGAAATGACAAGGAGTAGCCTGCTTTGATACCATTGATCCGGACTATTTTGAGAATGAAATGAAGGAAGAGATATAAAAATGAAATATATAGAGATATTGCAATAAACAAAAAGATATAGTAACGATCAATTTTTATTAATGAGAGAATGTATAGAAATTGTAAAATTACAGAGTGAATGACTCGCTAGAATGGTGGCAGCTTATCTTTAAGAAGAGATGTGACGACTACGCTCATTCACAATAATATGATGATGATTACAATGGCTCCAAAGGCCTTTTTAACATAAAGAAAATCCAAAACCCTAATCTTGGAAGATGAAATTCCAAAAAATTTGTGGGCCCCGATGGGGGTAGTTGATACGTCAACTTCCCAAGGGCATAAATTTTGCATATGATCTATTTTTGGGGTGCAAGATAGCTCATTAGAAAATTCTATCCAAGGAATACACATGATTTCATCACGCTATGTCTAAATCCTATATTTTGACTATGGAAAGCCCAAAAAATATATTTTATGGCCTCAAAATGATCCCAAAAGTTCATGACCCAAAAAAACGTAGAAAAACTGCCAATGTGGAAACCCATGTTTTGAGCTAGTGGAATAGATGAGTGGCCACCGATTACCACTTAGATCACGCTAAAAGTGATGGGATTAAATATTTTGGGAATTGGAGAATGTCTCACCTTCGGGGTGCAAAGGTTAGTCGAATGATGTAAGGTCTCCAGTAATATTCATCTTGGCATAGATCTAGGCAGCGAAGGATTCAAGTTGGGTAGAGAGGTCCTATTTCAGGGTTTCCATTTTTACGTCTATGGTGGAATTCACTTTGGCATTGACAATGGTAATATTGGCACTGAGTTGTCACACTTCCTTATGGGCTGCTGAGAAATCAGATGACAAGGTATTGAGGTGGGCTTCTAGGTCTTGGCTATGGGTGTGGGCCATGATGAAAAGGGGGTATTGGAAAGGTGTGGGTTGGACCACACATAAAAGGGGTTACCGATGAAGGGTTTCAATATTATCAGTGTGAAGAGGGGAATCCAATGGGGTAGGTCCCAAATAAGGAGTTCGGAAGGGGTTCGGGACCACATAGAAAAAAAAAGGTTGAAAAATGATAGGTATCATTGCGATCAGGACGAAAATAGGAGTCCAATGGGATAGGTCTCAAATAAGGGTACAGGCAAGCACAAAAATTTATTTTCACACTCTTGTGGAGTTATACTCCGAACTAAATAATACTACAGTGGTGAAAAGCCTGAATTCTTAACAGGAAGAAATATATAGTAATTTCACAACCTAGATGGAGACGACAAGGTTGCACGTCAATAGATCTTGTATGTTCCTTTTCTGTTCTGTTCCCAAGGGTTCGGGCTTGCAGGGTTCCTAAAGACAAGGGTTTTCCCTGTGTTATAGCTCTCTGATATCCATGCGGGGTCAAACAATGGTACTCGACCCAATATCTTAGGGCACTAATTAAGGAGGCTAGACTGTACCCTTAGCCATACTACCCAATTAACTAGGTACTAGAAATTATATTCCTGAGTGTTGTTCTCGATGGAATTATAGAAGTTAGGAAGATGATTGGTTTATCTACACAGGGCTTCAGTATATCTAGTCCATTCTGTATACAGGTGTTTTCTGATGCACTACCACTCGAAGGGGTACCAATAGGGATTACAAGGGTGGCCAACAATGTGCTCTTAAGTACCACTTGTAGTTCCTGCGTGTATGCTTCCCCGAACATGGATTTATGCGTTGAACAATAGGTCATTATAAATTTAATACGTTGGAATACATCTCTACCCTGAAAACAATTTACCCACAGTTTCTTCCAAGAAAAGTGTTATGATACCACTTGTTAGGTACCAAATATATTATATTAGCAAAAAAGAGAAATATTGCAGAGAATAACAGTGGAATAGCAACTGTTCGCGGTCAATCGGTCACTGGGTGAGCAAAATGGAGACCGCTCTGCATGTTCTATTGGGTTCATCAGGACAGAACATCTGTGGCAGCAAATGGTTAACAGAAAACAAAACTAAACAAAATACAATCTAACTACAAACTGAAAGCAAATAACACTACAAAAATAAACAAAAACATCAAACATCAGACAAGGGAGTCATCAATGGTTTCAAGGCTTGATCTATTAGAGAAACCAGAGCACACACTGAAGACAGAGACAGGGGTTCCCTCTCCCTCCAGCGAAAGGTCCTTCGGAGCCCTCAACACAATGCTTTCCTTACAAACTGAAGAGAACTGAACTGAAATGAGTGGTGAAAGAACTCTGGGTTAGGCCGCTGATGGATAGCTTGTCAAAGACTGAGCTCTGAATCATCTGGACAGCGTAACTCTGCTTTGAATTCTCTGCTGAAACAATGAGTCTTCATGGCTATTTATAGCATTTTCCAGGCGGTCACGTAACCAACTTTCGGTGTAGACACGGACCTGTTTAGGGTTCACTTAAGCCATTAATTCGCCGAATTTGCAGAGCCGACCCTGATCTGAGGGTCAAATCATCTTGGGGGCCGGTCCATTGGCGGTCGGGAGGCCGACTTAAGCAATTAATGCG